>PVHP010029265.1:0-22515 GCA_004024765.1 Zapus hudsonius
GGTTACAGGGTTGATATTGAGGTCTTTGATCCATTTGGAGTTGATCTGTGTGCATGGTGAAAGCAGTGGGTCTATTTTCATTTTTTTACACGTGTTTATCCAATTTGTCCAGCACCATTTGTTGAAGATGCTATCTTTGGCCCAGCATACATTGTTGGCACCCTTGTCGAAGTTTTTCCAGGTAGATTTCCAGGTTTTTCCAGGTAGATTTTCACTGTAGCCCAGGCTGACGTGGAATTCACTATGTAGTCCCAGGATGGCCTTGAACTCACAGCGATCCTCCTACCCCTGTGCTGGGATTAAAAGCATCCTTTTGATCTGTGACTGGTTAAGTCTGTGGATAGGAACAGAAAATTTAAAACATTAGATTGTGAACACAACTGACACACCCGCACACGTGTGCACACACACTTGTGTAAAGAGCCATGATCTTTCTAGGGCAGTTTGACTGTGATGTCTGCTCAGACTGCAGACTCAGATTATTGCGCAGAACTCCTGGACATACACAAATCCACATCACGACCAGCTGCATTTCATTACTTGCGCTTAGCCACACTTTCGAGGGACGTTTTGGATAGAATCACGGAAAGTTAGCACGCACAATTTCTTCCCGGTAAACTGTGCGCTACAGATGATTCGATGGTGCCGTGATCTCTTATGGACGCTAGAGGGCGGCCGGACACCTAGAATGCCTCACTTTTCCTAGGCCGTGACTTTCGCTCCTGGCCTCGCTGAGATGGAGGGATCCCAGTTCCTTGGGTGCAGCCAGGCTGACGCTGAGGGGGGAATCCCATCCACACAGTGCTAGACATGTCACTTTCAAGATCAAATATGCCACCCCTTCTCATAGGCCCCCTTTCAGCAGAACTGCCCCGCTTCCCTCCTCTTTCCGGAGGTCAGTGCTGAGGGAAAACCCGGATTTCGGGGTTTATGCTGAGACTCAAAGACCCTTTATGCATGTTCAGAAAGAGCTGGATTCCTTGATTGCGTTGCACAACGCTTCTCTGCAGAGTCACAAGTCATTGGAGAGGTGACCCCACACTGGGTTACTGGGGGGTGAAGGCCCTCATCTCGCAGGCGGGAGAAGACAGCCTGCCCAGCGAGGAAGTTGCCATTTGATCTATGTATGCCAGGAGTCCTCCCTAGGTGAGCCGAGTGGGCTTCCACTCACTCGTGCTTTGCAAGCAGTCCGAAAGACTGGAACAACCGAACTCCAAGAGTGGAGTAGCTTCCCAGAATTAGTGGGCAGAGCCGGGGCACGGATCCCGAGCTGAGATTTGTGCTGTAGAGTTCCCATTCGATATGCAGCACAAAGCCCAGGATATTGGCATCGTCAGGAGGTTGGTGGGAGGTAGGCTGCCAACCTGTGTCCCTTACCCCCACCCCCACCCCACCCCCTGGTTTCCTCCTAATTGCTCGCCGAAGCAGGCTGCCTGTCTGAACACTAGGGGCGTCGTTGTCTAAGCAGCTCGCTCGCTGGCTTGTGCAGTTATTTTCCACTGGAGGCTTTGGGGACCCCTCCTGAGCTTCCCATCCTTCTGGAACCTTCTCAGAGCACATAGGCACGAATTCCGAGTAGGATCCCAAAAGATCCACCCTCGCATGGTATACCACCCACTCGGCCACACACACTGTGGACACACATGATTAAAAACACCTGCCTTACTTGGAATTTGTTCTTTCCCCAAATATTGTGCACCCGTGACAATGTTAGGAACATCTGATGCACGGAAGTGGGTGCATTTGAGGAGAAGCTATGACATCTGGGGAACAGGGTGTGATGGGGCAGGCTGGGGTCAAAGAGGATGGCGGATACCCTGCGGAAGCCTTTTCCCGGGTCCTTTCCATCTGTCTTCTTTGTGGAGAGCATAGTGACTGTCGGAGTCAGCACGGGTCACTGTACAAGCGAGCAAAGCTGCATTTCATAAGACTTTCAAATCAGTTCATTTCCAAGTCCCCAAGTTCGTCCCCGCCCCCACCGGGGGCGTCACCTGTTCAAAGGGTTGGGCAGGTTCGCTACTGTTTATTGGGGAGGAGAGGCCAATCTGTAATTAAAGCAGGGGGGCAGGTAGTAGGAGGACTTCGTGCTCATTCTTATTCCTAGAGTATCTGCCATTTACTGGCCCTGAGGGACCCAGGATGTAATATCCTTCCCATAAATGAAGGAATATTCTCTGAAGACGAACGTGATTTTGCTGCAAGGCTTCATGTGATCCATACATAAGAAACAAAAACAAAACCAAAATTCACTTGCTTGCTTCTTGAACTCCATCTTTCGTGTGCATATAAAATTAAGCAAAAACCTGTTTGATTTCTCTCTTTCCCTCCCTCATCTCCTCCCTCCATGTGTGAATTTTAAAGGGCTCAGAAGTCCACAGTGGCCATGCCCTTAGCACAGCTCCCCCTATCTATCTATCGAATCATTTGCTTTCTTCAGCCTTTTACTGCTCTGAGATGTTAAACGCAATGTCTTCATTGCTTTAAAAAATGTCGTCAAGCCAGGTATGGTGGCGCAAGCCTTCCAATCCCAGCACTCTGGAGGCAGAGATAGGAGGATCGCCAATAGTTCAAGACCACTCTGAGACTATATAGTGAATTCTAGGTCAGCCTGGGCTACAGTGAGATCCTACCACACACACACACAAACACACACACACACACATCATCATCATCATCATCATCATCATCATCATCATGCCTACATTGAACATTGTCCTAGATCAGCATCTACTCTGTGTCCAGAGATTGAGAAAACAGGCCAGACCAAGTCCTTCCTTCATTGAGTGCCTGCTACCAGCTGGGGGGGGGGATAATAAATGCTACCTTTTCTATTTGTTTAAAAACTCTTTATGAAGGAGCTTCAGCCTCTGGCTGCCTATTCTGGACTAAAACAATAAAACCTCTCGAGACATCCTATAAAAAAATGTCATCGGTCTTCCAACTGTGTCCCCCCCTACACCCCAAGAGGTAAGCTGACTAGACTTTTGGTATGTGACAATTTTATTCTGCAACATTCTGATGAGAAGATCCCAGTTTCCAGAAGCTTCCCACTTTTTCTGGGCCATTGCTTGGCTGCAAGCCCACCTGCACATGTCTGCAGGACATCCCTGCTTCTCTGCAGGGCAGCCCTTCTCTTACCTTCCCCTTTACACCTGCTCCAGGTTCCAGGCTCTCAGTCCTCTGGTGCCTCAGCAGTAGTTCCCAAGTGTTTCCAATAAGCCTTACCAGTGCATTTCCCCCACTTAAGCACAAACTTGATGTCCGCCTTTTCCCCCTAATCCTATTGGGTAAGAACACTCAGTGAAGAATCCGAGCACATCTGGGAACTTCACACACTTTAGCATAAAAAAAGGAACTTGACATCATTTAGCATAAAAAAGCTGCTTTCTCCTCTTTGTAAACTTGTGTGATGTTTTGATTTTCTTGAGAGGCTAAATTATAAAAACAAATTCTGCTGTAATTCTTTCACAGTATTGAATATCCATTCACTGGCTGGGGGTTGCAGGCTGCCCTTCTTAATAACGCATACTGTTAATCAGGGTGTCCTGCTGTGATTCAAGGAGGGGACCCAGACCATTCTTTTATTAGTCTCTTTCTCACTTAGCCCTGGGTAAGGTGACTAAAGACTTCTAACTAAACTGACAGTGTGGCCTGGGATAGGGCTGCACTTGGTTACACATCATGTGCAGCTCAATAAAGGACACTTGCTCCTCAAGGAAGTTCCCTTCTCCACAAAGAGTCATTACCTATTGTTGGCTGGAGCAGTTGGGCTCTTCCTCATAGAAATTAGTTACCATCACATCACTTCCCAGACAGACTTTCACAATGTGGAATTCTCAAATCTTAGAACTGGAAATGCATT
This sequence comes from Zapus hudsonius, assembly GCA_004024765.1. Taxonomy (NCBI): domain Eukaryota; kingdom Metazoa; phylum Chordata; class Mammalia; order Rodentia; family Dipodidae; genus Zapus; species Zapus hudsonius. The sequence goes on from PVHP010029265.1 coordinate 3,863, forward strand.
GCAAATCATAAATCATAATTTATAATAGCTGAAGCTGCTTGTTCAAACTGGTAAAAACACAGATCAGAACTGCACATCAGGGGGCTGGAAAGAGTGCTCAGCAGTTCAAGGCACTTGCTTGCAAAACCTGGCAGCCTCACTTGGATTCTCCAGCAACTATGTACAAAGTGGTGCATGTGTCTGGAGTTTGTTTGCAGTGGCAAGAGGCCCTGGCGTGCACATTCTCTCTCTCTCCCTCCCTCCCTCCCTCTCCCTTTCTCTCTCTCTCTCCTTATAAATACAATGTTTTTAAAAATCAATAGAGGGCTGGAGAGATGGCTCAGCGGTTAAGGCACTTGCCTCCAGTGCCTGAGGCCCGGGGTTCAATTACCCAGGACCCACATAAGCCAGACCCACAAGGGGGTGGCCCTTGTGTGCTCTCTCTCTCTCTCTCTCTCTCTCTCTCTCTCCTTGAAAATTAATAAATAAAATATTTTAAAAAATCAATAGAGATCAGGCTTGATTTAGTGCCCATTTGCATGTTGGTTACAGGAGAAAAGCTGGCAAAGTGGCCAGAGAGAGATAAGTAGAAAGTCTAGAGAAGCAAGTCTCATTCAAGCAAGAAGCCTATGTCCACTGAACCCTGTGTCGTGAGGCCAAGAGATGGGAATAGCCCATAGATTTTGCAGCATGGAGGTCCTGGTTGGGTTTCAGGAGAGTAGTGGAAGCTGAAGAGTGGAGGGCTCTGTCACTTAGGCCCTACTGAGACTCCACTAAACATAAGAAAGGAGAATACTATGTAAAGTCAACAATAACAAAGAGCTTGCAGAATAGTCCCATTGGTAGATAGATACATAGATACACAGAGATAAAAACTATACCTAGGCAGCTAGAAATGGCCACTTAGAGCTGAGATGTGAAATAGCAAAATGTAAATTCAAAATGTTCAGGTAGTTCAAAAATCTAACTTATATATCAAATATTAAATAATATTTGTTTTCACTAAGGAAGCTCATTACATAGAATATAAATTTCTCACCTAACTAGATTAGTCATAGTACTTTTTGTTCATGCAATCACTGTAACAATTGCCAAATAACATATTGATCAGTGTGATTATCCATTTGATACTTCTGTCCCTAGAAATATGATAACACTATCTGCTTTGAGACTTGGACTTTTTTTACAGAGCATGGGGACACTTGCTGTCTCCAAGGAGTTAAGCTGTGAAATAAAACAAAGGTTCTGCATGGCAACCAGAGAGGATTCATAGCATTGTGAAGGCATGCCTGTCTATGGCCATGAAATTGGTCTGTATGGATGACAGTAAGCAGCCTTCCTCAATATCTTTCCCCTCATGTCCAGGGTTACATATTTCTTTTCTTTCTTTCTTTGTTCTTTCGGTTATTTGAGGTAGGGTCTCACTAGCCCAGACTGACTTGGAATTCACAGTGATCTTCCCACCTCTGCCTGCATTTCTTTTGAAGGTTTATAGTAGTGATTAGAAGTCTCCTTTCCATTATATATGGACTTGTCTGCTCTGAGGCTATTCTATTAAAGACTGTGAAAATAAATACCAACTAGTCTGCAAGGAGTCCCCTGGCTCTGTGCTCTAATATCCTAGTCTCTTCTTGTCTTGGAGACACAACTTGCTCATTTGTAGATTTGAGATGGAATTTAGATGATTCATTTCTATTGATTATCCCAGCTACTGTAATTCTGTTTACTAATATTTCAAGACCTCAACAACAAGTATGGCTGGGTATTGGCTCAATAATAGGTCTACACAAACTTTTTATTCCATGGAAGACTTTGAAAGAAGACCCGAGAGATGCAAGGCAGCCAAATGGGAGGTGGGCCCTGGTGGAATTCCGCACACTCATCTCAGAATGCCGGGGTGCTTACTGCAGAAAGAGCTTTACTCACACAAAATAAACTGAGCTGCATACTTTCCATTTCAGGACTATGGCAGGCTAAACTGAGGGATCAACTCATCTATTGCAAACAACCAGGGAATATATATCTTTAAAATCTGAAACTTTGAGCCAGACATGGTGGTACATGTCTTTAATGTCAGCACTGGGAGGTAGAGGTAGGAGGATCGCTGTGAGTTCCAGGCCAGCCTGGGACTACAGAGTGAATTCCATTTTCAGCCTAGGCTAGAGTGAGACCTTATCTAAAAGAAAAAAAATCCAAAAATCATGAAAGATTGGACCTCAGGGAAAGAAATTCCAGGTCTGGAATCTCAGAGGACATGATAACTTAAAAGCATTAATTAAATAAATGTTTTGTTCTGAGGCTATTTGTTGGTAATCTTGAATTTGGGGTTCAAGGAATGGGAACAGAAGCCAAAGACCAGCCTGGATGGAGGACAGTCTAATAGGAAATCATCCTTTATGATAATTGGAGAACTCAGGAGTTGATAACCCCGGGCTGGGGAGATGGCTCAGAGATTAAAGCTACTTGCTTGATTGCGTTCAGTTCCCCAGGAGCCACGCAAAGTCTGACACAAAGCGGCACATGTGTCTGTGATCTCAATTCAGCTAGGGCAGTGGGAGGTGGGTCCAGGAGAGTCTGGCACACACAAACAATGCAGAGCAACATAACAACCAGGAAGACCCTGATCAGCCAAGGTGGAGGGAGGGGACCAACACCCTGAGGTTGTCCTCAGACGTCCACACTTGCCCCATGGCACACACGCAAGCATGCACACACATGCACACACAGAATAAAAAGCTCATAACCTAATGAAAGAGTAAAACAAAAATAACTGTGTCCTTTCCTTAGATGACTACAAGGAAGCTGGTTGAGGTGACTATAAAAATACCTCCCTTTAGCAGTCAGCTTTCACGTTGCTGCACAAGGAACACGACCAAAAGAAAACTGATGGGAAGAAAGTGTTTATTTTGAAGGACAGACTCCAGGGGAAGCTCCATGATGGCAGGGAAAATGAATGATGGCATGAGCTGAGGGTGGCCATCACCTCCTGGCCAACATCAGGTGGACAACAGCAGCAGGAGAGTGTGCCAAACGCTGTCAGGGGGAAGCTAGCTAGAACCCCCATAAGCCCCCTCCCAACAACACACCTTTAGCAAAGTTCTAATTCCAAAATTGCCATCAGCTGGGGATCAAACATTCAGAACATAAGTTTATGGGGGACACCTGAGTCAAACCCCCACACTCTCAGCAAGAAAAAGGCGAGAACTAGTAGGCTTCAATGGTGAATTCCACCAAGCACCTACAAAACCATTTCTACTAGTATGCCCCAAACTCCTCTGAACTCATCCCCAGGGTAACATCATTACCCTGATACCAAAACCAGACAAACACAGTCCAGGAAAAGAAAACTGCAGACTGTTTTTCCTTATGAACACTGAGGCAAAATGATAAACAGAATGCCTATAAACAACACATTAATATGATTATTCCATATGACAAAGCAGGATTTCTTGGAATATAAGGATAGATTGACATACAAAAATAAATCCATAGAGTATGCCATATTAACAGAATGAGGAGTTGGGTGTACTGGTGTATGCCTGTAATCCAAGCACTTGGGAGGTGGAAAAGTTAAGAGTTCAAGGTCATCCTTGGCTGCACATTGTGTTCAAAGCCAGCCTGGGTTACATGAGACTGTCTCAAAAAAATAAATAAGTAGGGGTTGGAGAGATGGCTCAGCAGTTAAAGTGTTTGCCTGCAAAGCAGAAGGATCCAAGTTCAATTCCCAGTACCCATGTAAAGCCAGATGCACAAAGTGGCACATGCGTCTGGAGTTTGTTTGCAGTAGCTAGAGGCACTGTTGTGTCTATTCTCTCTCTCTCTCTCTCTCTCTCTCTCTCTCCTTACCTCATTCTCTCAAATAAATAAATAAATATCAATAACACTTTAAAAATAAATAAGTAGCTACAGAAAGTTCTCTAGCTAGTGTCCCTCTTGCAGGATACCCAATCAACCATTTTCCCTAAAAGTAAATAAATAGCAACTGAATACAAATGAAGAAAAGACACCAGGACAATTTCAATAGATAAGGCACTTGACTAAATTTAAGACTCTGCTATGATTAAACAAAAAAGCTCAGTAAGCTAAGAACAGTGGAAACCACCACAACATTATAACAACTGTGTTATGAAAAACCCACAGCTACTCCTTCAAGGTCAAGACTGAAACAAGGATGCACATTTCTCTGAACATGGGAGGTCACAGCCAGAGCAATTAGGAAAAAGAAATAGAAGGCACACATACTAGAAAGAAGGGTAAATTCTGTTTCCAGAAGACATGTGAGAACACCCTTAAAAGTCCCACAAAAATATTATTAGAACTAATAAACGAATTCAGCTGGTTGTAGGATACAAAATCCAGTTGATACACTAACAATAAATCATCCCAAAAGGAAATTAAGGGAACAATATAATTTATAATTACATTAAAAAGAACAAAGTACATAGGGATAAAATTAAGCAAATGGGGCCGGGGAGATTTGCTTGCAAAGCCTGCCAGCAGGGGTTCAATTCCCCAGGACTCACTTGAAGCCAAATGCACAAAGTGGTGCATGAGTCCTGAGTTCATTTGCAGCAACAAGAGTCCCTAACACACCCACACACTCTTGTGTGTCTGCTTTGTTCTCTCTCTCTCTCCTCTCTCTCTGCTCTCAAATAAGTAAATAAAAATATTTTAAAGATTAAACATGAAGGCAAAATACTTATAAAGTACAGATTCAATTTAATCTCTGTCAAAATTCCAACATCTTTTCGATGGAAACAGATAAAGCTATTCTATAATTCATATGGCATCAAGAGAACCTAAATAATAGCCAGAACAGTCTTGAAAAGGGAGTTAGAGTAATGACTCCTTATGGTTTTTAAAAATAGGTTATTTATTTATTTCCAAGCAGAGAGAGACAGAGAGGTAGAGAATGGGTGCACAAGGACCTCTAGCCACTGCAAACAAACTCCAGATACATGCACCACTTTGTGCATCTGGCTTTACATGGATACTGAGGAATTGAACTCTGGTCCTAAGATTTTATAGGCAAGTGCCTTAACCACTGAACCATCCCTCCAACCCCCTTTGTGATTTTAAAACCTACCACAGAGCTATGGTAACTGAGACAATGAAGTTCTGGCAGAAAGACAGACAGGTAGACCAGTGAACGACAGTGGAATCCAGAAAAATCCTTACACATGCTATTTTTCAACGTAAAAACCCCAGTCTTTATGACAAATAATTTTGGGAAATGGTATCAGCATGCAATAAAAATAAAAACAAGTTGGACACAATACACTAATTTAATTTGAAATGATAAATACCTAAATATCAGAGCCCACAGTACAAAAATCTTAGAAGAAAACATAGAGAAGAACAGCATGATAATGGATTTAATGTTTTTTTTCAAAATCTGACAGTATTATTTATGTGAGACCAAGAGAGAGAGAGAGAGAGAGAGAGAAAGAGAGAGAGAGAGAGAGAGAGAGAGAGAGAGAGAGAGAGAGAGAGAGAGAGAGAGAGAGAGAGAGAGAGAGAGAGAGAGAGAGAGAGAGAGAGAGAGGTTATGTGCTGCCAGGGCCCTTTGCTGCTGAAAACTAACCCCAGATACATGAGGCACGTGCCACTTTGTGTTTCTGGCTTTATGTGGGTACTGGGGAAACAAACCCAGACTGACAGGCTTTGCAAGCAAGCACCTTTAACTGCTGAGTCATATCTCTAGTCCCATGTTAATTTCTTAGCTATGACACTTCAAACTACAGGAAACAAAAGAAAAATTAGATAAATTGAATCATATAAAAATTGAATTACATAATATTAAAGGTGTGAGCTGGGGACATGGTTCTGCAGTTAAAGGTACTTGCTTGAAAAGCCTACTGGCTCAAGTTTAATTACCCAGCATCCACATAAAGCTGTTCTCAAAAAGTGGTGCATGTGGCTGGTGTTTATTGGTGGTGGCAGGAGAACCTAGCATGTTCGTACACATACATGCATGCATGCAAAAGGCAAGTAAATAAATATTTTTAAAATATTGAAGATGTACATCAAAGGGCAATATTAATAGCATGACAGTTTCTCCAAAAACATAAATAAAATAAATATAGAATGGCCAGATGAACTATGAATTCCAGTGAAGCAGAGACATGGATGTCATGTGGACACTCATGTTCACAGCGTTACCACTCATGTCACAGTTGGAAAAAACCAAAGTGTCTCTTGACAGATGCACAGAGGAATGGCATACAGGATATCTGTACAACAGGATGTCCCTGAACCATGCTACAACATGGATGGGCCCTGAAGGCTCACAAAGCTATATATTGTAATTCCACTTTCGTGAACTATCCAGTACAGGCAAATTCATAAAGGCAGACAGGAGAATGTTTGGTTCCATGCAATAGGAAGGAAGGAATTGGGGAGGTTATTATTATTATTATTATTATTATTAGTAGTAGTAGTAGTAGTAGTATTAGTAGTAGTAGTAGTATTTTCGTGGTAGGGTCTCGCTCTAGCCCAGGCTGACCTGGAATTCACTATGTAGTCTCAGGCTGGCCTTGAACTCATGGCAATCCTCCTACCTCTGCCTCCGGAGTGCTGGGATTAAAGGAGTGCGCCACCACACACAGCAGGGGGTGTATTTTTTAATGGAGATTGAGTTTTCAATTTGGCAAGATGAAGAAAGTATTGGAGCTGGAAGTGATTTTTCAATACTCTGAGTGTACTTTATAGCACTGGCCAGTACACTTCAAATGGGTAACTGGCTTGTCATTCAGAGTGTTTGCTGCTTAAGCAGGAGGGCCTTGGAATGCCCAATATCACTGAGTTTGATTCCTTAGAACCCCACATGAAAAGCTGGCCATAGTCATGCATGTCTGAAACCTCAGTCTTCAGGGAACAAACTAGAGCATCGCTGGGGCTTGCTGAGTGCAAAGGGCACTCTAGGCTGAGGGAGAGACCTCGTCTAAAGGAACAATATGGTTGAGCAACTGAGTTAGCTCTCCTCTGGCCTCCACACACACACTTGGTGCACACACACATGCATAAATCACAGACCACACCACATCACTCACACTAAACACACACACACACAGGGGTAAGTGGTAAATTTTATGTTATGTATATTTTATCATAATAAAAATTTAAGCCTAACTAAAATTTAAATAGAAATCTGAAAAACAGTGCCATTATTTAAATGGCCTAATGAGTAATTAAAACCTTCCATGAAGAAAATTATGGATCAGATATATTTCACTGACAAGCTACACACAAGAGTCAAAGAAACATTTTCAGAGATTGGAATGTAGAGATGACTTCCCCACTCATGATGAGCCAACCCCCACCCCAAAGACAGTACAAGAAAGGAAAGAAAAGGGAAGCTTCCCTCATGAACAGAAAGACAAAGAAACCTAAGCAAAAGAGGAGTGACTGACTCAAGTATAACATTAAATCAGAGGGTGATGAGCTTGAGTGTATCTCAGAAATAGCAAGTTGATTTATCTATGGACAATGAAACAATATAGTTATCACACGAACAAAGAAAATGTTGTCTTTTCATAGGTGCAGATTATGTATTTAATACAATTCAATTACATTCTTGTTAAATTAGGGCAAACTGGGAGTGGAAAAAGACTTCCATAACTTGTTAGTGGCTCCATCAACAATTGTGACGGTTCTATCACATTGGAAGGTGAGACACTGGAGACTGTTTCACCTTCAGGAAAAGGCAAAGATATGTGCCTTCATCGTTTCTACTGAAGCTTGTTCTAGAAGTTTCAGCTATCTCAATGAGACAAGGAGAGGAATGGCAGTGACAAAATTGATTTTATTCACAGAAGATGCAGTTGCTTGAATGAAAATAATTGTTAACACTATTAGGAGTTTAATAAGTCCATTGGCATCTATAATAGGATCAGAATTTCAAGGTACATTGAAATGAAGCCATTAACCCTAAACGTTCTTTCTTGAAAATCACTCAGTAAATGAAAAGAGAGTATGTTAATGGTTTAAAAGCATAGTATTGTCAAGATGTCAGGTCTCCTTTAATTAATTAGTACCTAGATTTAATGTGTTGACAATAAAACTGTGTAGGTAGGGGAGTACTGCGTGTGTGTATCTTTTCTGAAATTTGACAAGATTATTGTGAACTATATATGTAATGTGAAAGTTGACGTATACTCAAGATACTTGGCAAGAAGATAAGGGTGTTGGTCAATGTCTTTTTGTGTATCAAAATAAAATTAAAGCCCTAGCAACTAAGAATGTAGTTTTAATATTAGGAAAGATAGAAATGACTAATAGAACAGATGAGAGTCCCCCAAACACACACAGTATTTGACAGACCTTGTGAGAGAGACAAGGATGAAGTCTTCAAGAAATGGTTCTATGACAAGATTTCTGAATAAATATATCAAAACGAAATCAGATTCTAACCAGATAAAATAAAGACCTAATGTGAAACAACTATAAAGATTTTATAAAATAGTGGGGGTTAATATCTTCATGATTTGTGATAGGGATAAATATCTAAAAGCCCTACCTAAAGCAGCACAAGGGTAGCTGCTCTTTGCCAGCCTGAAAAGAGAAGTCTTGTCTTGGCATTAAGAAAAATAGTGAAACATATTTTAAGTAATATATGTCCAAATCACCCCTAGTCACAGGCAAGGGCATGGATGAGCTTGGGAGTATGGCCAAGGCTCTCTCCCCTGATGCTTGTGCAGGAGGAAGGCACCCACGTCACATGTTCACATAAACACATATGTGCTTGAGGAAACATAACATACCTCAGCCTTTCACAGTGGAACAAAAAAAACCGGGTGGAGCCATGGCAGCCTTGTAGGACCCGGACAAGGCCTGGGGTCTTGCAGTCTTATCTGCTAGCCCATGACCAGAGAAAGCATCCAACTGGTCAATTCCTTGTCAGAGGAAATACTCCCTATCATGCTGACTTCAAGCCCAGCTCCTGGGTGTATCCAGAATAGGGAAGAGAGGAAAGGGAAGAAGTTTAAGGTGAGAGCAGTCATACATGCAGATATGAGGCCCTTCCTGGCCACTGATAAAGAGAGGGTTATCCCTAGCCCTGGGCTCATGTGCAGACAACTGCTGAGTTCCAAGGCCAGGGCAGGGGAAGAGTTGGAAGCAGTAAGCTTTCTTCTCTAAGGTGGATGGACAGAAAAGATTTGGTGTTCACTTTTCAACTCTTTCCAGGGGCTGGAGAGATTACTCAGTGGATAAAGCAATGAATTAGGATCCCCCGACTGAATTAAGACCCCCCTAGAATCTACATAAAGCCCGATGCTACAGTGGATGTCGAATCTTAATAAGCCTAGGATGAGAAGGGAAGTGGAGACAGGAGAATGACCTGGAGGCTGTGGGGCTAGCTAGCCAGGTGTACAAACATACCAGTGAGCAAGAGACCCTGCCTCAAACAAGGTGGAAGGCAGGGACCCACACACCTAAAGCTGTCCTTTGGCCACCACGTGCATGCCATGAACACACATGCTTGCACTTACACACATGAGCACACAGACAGTGACCAAAAATTATTTGCAATGACATTGCTTGAGTTTTTAATTCAAATCTAAAGATGGTACAGAGTGGAAGAGAGTCACAAAAATCTTTCATAATAGGGGAACATTCTGGCAGTATAGCTCAGTAGTAATGCACTTACCTAACAGGCCCAAGGCCCTGGGTTCTATCCACAGGCTACAAAACACACATAATTTAAAAAAAATGGTCAGAGAGAGGGGAACTAAGGCGGTATAGGGAGGACAAGAAGCAGATGTGGTTAGAAAGTGAACGTAGCCATCAACAGCTGTTTCCTAGAGGACAGAAGCACCAGAGCCTTTAACTACATCTGATACTCACCCTGCCAGGGGTTCCTCAAATCAAAGCCTGGCAGGAGAGGCCATGTTGGGGACATCCCAGAAAAATCCCTTTGAGTTCTATTCCAAATGGTGACACAGGGTGGGTCCAGTGTCAGCAGAATATGGTATCAGCTCCATCTAATTCCTCTGCCCTTTAAGTCCTGCTAACCAGTGATGAACTTGACAAAGAAAAAAAAAAAAGAAAGAAACTGAAGTCCTGGAATCTTTTTTTTTTTTTCGAGGTAGGGTCTGGCTCTAGCCCAGGCTGACCTGGAATTCACTATGTAGTCTCAGGGTGGCCTTGAACTCACGGCAATCCTCCTACCTCTGCCTCCGGAGTGCTGGGATTAAAGGCATGCGCCAACACGAATCTTTTTAAGTTAGGGTCCAGTGAATTCCTTTAGTGACTCTTCAGCCAAAAGAATGACTGCTTGGATATTTCACTCACATTTTTCTTCTTGCTTCTGTAGCATTCTCGAAGCCCCTTCTCACCCTATGAACTCCACTTACTCTCCTCCTCCTTGGGCACATGCAGTTTGAGAAACTGGTACCAAAACACGCTCACATCCCCACCTTCACTCCCAGGCCTCCATGGGCCTGGGAAAGAAACAGAAGGAATAGAAGATAGTCCATGGGCTGGAGAGATGGCTTAGCAGTTAAGGTGTTTGCCTGCAAAGCAGAACACCGGAGTTTGATTCCCCAGTGCCCACATAAAGGCAGATGCACAAGGTAGTGCCTGTGTCTGAAGTTCCTTTGCAGTGGCGGGAGGCCCTGGTGTGCCCATTCTCTCTCTCTCTGTCTGCCTCTTTCTTGAATAAATAAATAAAATAAAATAAAAAAGAAGATAGTCTGACCCTCTACTTACTCTACAAAACTATTTCAATAGAAGTAAAACATTCAAAACAGCTATGTGGATATTTGTCACATTGACAGGTAGCTTCCAGATAGCCATACCAAAGTTATTAGAAAGGGTAGTTCCCAAGCTAAATCCCCTGGGAAGCTGAAATTGATTCTGAGACTCACCCTATTTATAAGGTGCTGTGAGTAGAAAGCAGTTACAGTGTAGCAGTGCACATGTTAAGTCAACTTGCTTCTGGGTGGGGAGAGGCTATGGGGCTCCCCGTGTCCTATGAACAGGAAGCAGGCATGGAGTTGAGAATGGATCCTGAATCTCTTGACTGAAAGACAGGAGGCTGGCTAATGTGAGTAAGAAGCATGCCAAGCCAATATTTGCCCGGCACAGGCTGGCAAGGTGCCAGCTAGAGAAAGAATAGAGCTCCTCTGACCCCAGTTCAATAATCCTCACTTCTCCAAGCCCCCTGTAGGGAAGACACCCCATTACCAACCAGTGGAAATTTCTCACCTCTGACTCATTTAAGATTAGCCATGGTGAGCCTCAGTCACAGGGTGGCCAGATAAAATACAAGGTGGCTAATTCAGCTTCAATTTCTGATAAGTAGGTAATTTTTAGTACAAGTATGTGCACATGCTTAAAGGATGCATGAGCATTCTTTAGGGTTTTATTTGGCTTTTCGTTGACAGAGCTGGGTGCACTGTATTTTAGTTGCTGAGTCTGGCAGGCGGCCCTTCAAAGTGAGTGTCACAGTCAGCCATACGCTGCTGGGATGAATCTCCAAACCAGGCACAGTTTATGAGAGGAAAGAATTTATTTGTAGCTATAGATATAGGTGAAGTTCCAGAATACAAAAGAGGCTGCTCCCCTTTCACAGGTCCAAGCAGAGAGAGAAACCCATCACCAACACCACACACAAAGAACAGGGAACAGGCAGGAGGCCAAAGAGAATTTCTTCTCCTTTATATAGCCTTAGGGTGGGATTTTACAACCCTATCCCAGACTTAATGGCTTCCTGAGTCTCTGGAATTTCCTTCCTGCATGGCCCACACAGGAAAGGATGTTTACTTCCAACTTCTTTGAGCTGCTTTACATCTTTCCCCTTGCTGTAAACATCCTCAGAGACCCACCCAAGATAATTAAAAAGATCCAAGTTGACAACAAAACCTAAACATCACAGTGAGGCTGCCAGAAAGACATGGCTGTGGCCAGGCCTCTGGGCTCTGGGAGAGTGAGGGAGCCCTGTTTCATGGAACTGAGGAAGGTGCTGTCAAGCACTGTGCAGGGACCTGATCATGGTACTGTGATGGAAAATGGCCTTTGGTGAGGAACCAGGCCAAATGCTGTGAACTGGATGAGTGTATCACACCCCAGCAGGATCACACCCCTGCAGGACGACACCCCAGGGCAACTGGGCACAGAGAAGCCCACCTACACTCTGAGATCCCTTCCATTCAAGGGCCTAGGTTTGTGGTAGGGAACAAAGCAGGGTTGCTCCCAGACTGATCCCTGGGCTACTTGCAATACAATCACCTGGGAACTCTGCAAAGCATGCAGCTTCTGGGCCCAAGCACATGCTTACACACCAAATCACCATCCCTAGGGGCAGGCCAGGAGGTATGTGTTGTTCTCAGCATTCCTAGTGGCTTGGCTATGCACTGAGTCTTGTGAAACAGGTGGGACCTGAAAGGAAGCAGTGAGACATAGTGGTTAAGGCATTAAGTCTTGAGCCAAATTCTACCACTTATATATGTGTGATCGGAAACAGCAACTCCATTTCTTCTTGGGAAAAGCAAGGATGATTACTGTACCCATCTCGTGGGGCTGTTAGGCCTAAAGGGCATCTGAGCACAATAGTTAGGATGGTGTCTGGCCTCTAGAAATTCCACTTGTCTATGCTAGCAGGAGTCAGGGTTGAGTGGACCTGCTGGAGAGAAAGAAAGAGTCTGGGCCCCTGGTGGGTACTCATGCTCTTTGTGTTGCAGAAGGGTGGGCTGAAGCAGAACACCCTCCAGCAAATGGTAGGTGGTTTGTTGCTTTGGAGGGTTCCAGGATGATTAATAGCAGGGACAGTGTTTAGACGCATGGGTGATCATGCTTGGCTAGAATGAGAAAGTAGGAAAATGGATATCGTTCATTAAGCTGTTATTAGCAGGCAAATTGTACAGGGAAAAGAGTCCAAGTGTTACTACAAGTAATTAATGTGCTGCTGCTCCCCGGCCACCATGTGATTGGAGCCACCTAAGCTGCACAAAGATCGCGGAAACACTGGCTGCTAATTATTTTGGTTAGTCTCAATTGCACTGAGGGTAATAGATGTGCCCTACTCCCACTTCTGACTCAAGCCGAGGGAGATAATAAAGTGATTCTAACCATGATGGATTAAGCCCTGAGGATTTGAAGAGGACAATCATTCTCTCTGTTCACTCCACCACTGCAGGTCATGTTTCCAAGCTGGTAAGTTAAGTGTAACCGAGGAGGAATTAGATGACTAAGAAAACATCCAGCACCTGTCCCAAACTGCTCTTGAGTTGGCTGATGTCTTGGCCCAGCTAGCTCTTGGTCCAGGGCCTTGATTTCTGCTCACATCCCTGTTCAGTTCCTTAGAGACCTCAGCCTTAACCCCACAGACATGAACATACACTTTCCACCTGAGACAGACTTTCCTTAGTCTGGGCTAGCCCTTGTTCCATGGATCCCCAGCTCCTCTACCTCAGGTCACCTGACCCTCTCTGGACCAGTCATCCTCCATGCTCTCCTTCTGATGGATGGCAAGAAATGGGATTGGTATTTTTGAAAATTATTTATTTGAGAGGGAGAGGGGGGAAGAATATGGGAGCCCTAGGACCTATTGTCACTGTAAATGAACTCCAGATGCATGCACCGCTTTGTGCATCTGGCTTTATGTGGGTACTGGGGAATAAAACCTAAGCTTTGTAAGGTTTAGACTTTGCAAGCAAGCACCTTTAACCACTGAGCAATCTCTCCAGCCAGGGATTGGTATTTCATGTGAAAAGGACAAATTATACCAGAGAAGCAACTCAGGTGGTGAGAAAGGCAGTGAAAAAAAGGTCTCTATATCTTTCCACCTGCCACATTCAGGGTGGCCTGGGCTGCTGGTGAGCCCATTGGGTGATATCTACTAGGAGTTAGTCTAGAGGCAAGAAACATTGGAACCTGAGCTAGCAGCGTGTAGTCTCTGATTTCCTGAAGAGCTCCTGTCCTTCACAGAAGTACAACAAAATAGTTTTGACAGGATACTAGGATTTTCATCTTCATCCTGGACATCACAGCTAGCGATATGCTAGTGCTTGGTAGTGGGCTGTGTTCTAAGTTCCCTGCCAGTAACCTTGTCACTAGGCACCATGATCATCAGTATTTTACAGTGAAGCGATGAAGACACTCAGAGGCTAGGTAACTTACCCAAACCACACATATGGCCAGCCCAAGTGCTGATTTCAAGCTGTTTTTTGGTAGTGCTGGGCATGGAACCTTGTGCATGTTAGGCAAGCACTCTACCATTGAGCCACACCCCAGCCCTCAAGTTTATTTATACTTTCCACAATGGAGCAATTCCTCACTGCTGAGATGGGAGCCATCAGAGAGGCAGAACGTGGGAATGACACTGAGGCCCTCTACTTGTCCAAGGGGTCTGGAGCTGCTTGAGGCTAAAGTAGAATCCATAATGTTCCTAGAAGCACTTCTCAAGAACAAGAGGAAAGTGGAAAGAAGGGAAGTATCAGATGAATGGATAAGCAAGAAGTGTTTTATCAACACAGTGGAATATCATTCGGTCATGGAAAGGAATGAAGTCTTGATCCAAGCTTCTTCTGAAAACCTCAAAACATCACGATAAGGCAAGGGCCACATATTAGATAAATTTGTTTCTATGAAATATTCTGATAGACAAAGCCATAGAGACAGGTATAGTGATTTTTAGAAGCCCTAGGACCCAGGTGAGGGGAGTGAGGAATGAGACTAGCCAGTGGTGTTCACTTCACAACTCTGAGAGTAAAAAAATAACTGTACACTTTTAGTGTGAAAAGTCAGCTGTGGGCACATATTTACAGATCCAGTACTCAAACCTAAGGCAGTGGATCACAAGATTGAGGCCAGCCTGGGCTATATAGCAGGCCCGTCTCCAAAAAGTAGACTCTTGTAGTATGAGAATTATATCTCAAGGAAAAAAGTAATCAGAAAGTTAAACAACAGTCCTAGAGCAAGAGGCCATTTTATGAAGCCGGGCTGTGTGGGCAGGTGCAGAGAGTGACTCAGCCCAGGCTGCTCCACTGGCTTTGGCATGACCTGGGACAAATTTGTTCACCCCTCTGGATATCAGTTTCCCTATCTGTTCATGGTCACTTTTTCCTGAGCAGGAGGTGCATTCCTCAGGGAAGTCCAAGTCTCCCTGTGTGTATTCTTTATGTCAATAGATTACAAATCTCCCAGTGTTTCTGTTCACCTCCACTCACTGGTGTTTCTGAGCATGCTTTTTAGAAAGAGACTTGATTTAAATATCTTTGGAATCTACACTAGTCCACTCTTCTCTGTACCCCAAAAGGACTCCTACTTTAACTGTTCCAAAGCAATCAAATTTATTGCACATGAGACTTGTCAAACAAGTCTGATTCCCCCTCGCTCATGTTTTCATACAGCAGAAGCAATACTTATGTTTTTTTTTTTTTTTTTAGTACTGGGGCGATGTTCAGAATCTTCATTAAGACTAGTTCCTAAAAGTAAGAATATTAATTCAACAAGATCTGGAATTCTTTTTCTTTAGATTATTAAAATACTTGCCTGTTGGTGTTGAAAAATACAAGCCCCAGGAGGTCATGGTCAAGTAGTGCAGGGGCCAGAGTGTCACTTTCTCCTGATACCCAAGTTCAGCTCCCTGAACAGCATGCTGGTGTATAATATTGCCTCCAATCATCTGCAGTTTCTCCTTGCTGGTAATTTTTTTTTTTGGGGGGGAGGAAGGAAGAGAACAGTGTCTTAAGTCACTAGAATACTTCTTCCCCCTTCAATTTAATTGTTTATTAAATTCATAAGCACACCTTCCCCGCCATTGAAAAGATCCAAACCCATGCAAAATGAATATGAAGAGCTGAAGTCGGTCCTACTAAGTAGTCTATGGTGTGGAAGCGCTTTGGGCTTCGGACCTCTAGGGAGCACAGTAGGGCGCCAAGAGCCTGCTCCAGGGCTGTGGTCGGGTTACAGGAAATCCTGGCTGAGTCTGGGCTCCGAGACCTGCGCCAGCGCAGGGGCTGCAGCAGGGAGTAGGGAGATAAAGAACGCCGAAAAACTCCAAGCAGAAGGCTGGAATTGGCGCCTAGCCTGGATTCTCGGCAGCGCAGCGAGCGAGAATGGGGATGGGGTCTTTCCTAGGGAACGTATTTTCACTTCGGGCTATTTAGCTAGGCAAAGAATGTGGATTTTAGTTTTCAGCAGTGTTTGCTTTTCCGTGAATGCAACTCATCCCCAGCCCACCCCTATGGTCGACCCCCAACTCGGAGCAGGGGGGATTCGGTGCCCAGATGGTGGCGCTCTGGGCCAGTGCAACCCATTCCCCCACCTCCGCAAGAGGACTGGTCAGAGAGCAAGTTGCGAAGTGTTCGGGTTTTCTGCAAGGTTGTCCGCCCGATATGAACAGTAACTTTTAGTTACCGAACGAACCCTAATTTTTTGACCAAGGTTGTAGAGAAAGCCGTGTCGGGATTGTGCCCCTTTAACTTTTACCCCTAACATTCGAATTCCCTTAGATCTGCGCCTTTGGAGATCGCGGGCGCACGGCTGTGAACCCGCACGTCTGGGGAGCCAGATCAGCTGTGTGAGAGGGCAACGAGGCAGGGAAAGGGTGGAGATGAGATCCTGGGCCGGGGAGAGTAGGGGAGACGAGGTGATAAACGTCTTGACTGGGGTTGGGGCCGTTGGTCCGCCCGCGGCTCGTTTGTCCGCCCGCGGCTCTTCCGCAGCCCGCAGGGACCTAGGCTCCAGGTTCGCCTCGGTGCCACAGCACCCGGAGCCTGCCCGACTGCCAACGCCGCCCAGCAGACACGTGAAGCTCCCGAGAAGAGAGAGAAGTCGGAGACACTCGCCCTGGGGTGCATGGGAGAGCAGAAGCTTGAGATCAGGGCTAGTTGCCCCGTTTTAACCCCGGCAAATTAGTTCCTTACCTCCCATCTTCAGAATGTCCTGGACTAGAAGAGCATGAGGTCCCGCTCGCATTTGTCCCAAAGCTGGGACCCGAACTGCCACCTGTTGGCTCCCCCTTCGCCCCCACCCCATTCCCAGGTTGCAGACCTGCTCCCGGTTTCCTGAGTAGGGCACAGGGTTCTTTTTTATTTTCTTGGAGAGTGAACCACTGGGACAGGGACGAATCGGTTACCCCCTGTGGCTGACCCGGCCTGGGATCCCTAGCGGGATGTATTCCGTACAGGGTTGGAATCCCAATTTGTCCAGGCAACCCCGAACCCAGAGCAAATATCCCCTGTATCCCACAGGATGCAAAAAGACATGGGCAGGCAAGTGCGCAGGGAGTGAGAGAAACCTTCTAAGGAGACTGTAGGGGGCAGGATCTGAGATCGAGAGGTCATCGCCTACCCCCACACTCTAATAGGGAATGCAGAGAGACTTGGGCTGACACTAGACCCCAAGAGTTATCCAATAAACCCGCTCTGAAAGCTACATTGCTTTGTCAGGTGTTTGTGTTGGAGGGACAAGAAGAACTTGCTAGAAACGGATGCGTAGCAACTCTGAGCTAGTCACGAATCAAGGTGCTTGGGGGATTAGGAGGGGGCTGGCTACAGGGGAGGGGAAGCACATACAAGGCAGTCGGAAACAAGAGGAGACTTCGTTGTGGATTCGTCCACCAATAGGTGCTGACTAAGGGGGGGGTGGTCAAGAAGCTCTGATTGGTCGGGGGGAGGGGTTAGAGGTGGGGCCAGCCTCCTCTTGAGGCTTTAAAAGCTCACCGGAGAGGGGTGGGAAGCTGTCATTTGCTCTCTGAGCTTCAGAGAGTGCACCACGCTTTCCTAGGGCTCCTGGTGATCAAGCAGGTGTCTGCAGTCCGGACCCGCTGCTGATCCGGAGCTTGCTGGGAGAGCTTTGTCGCCTCCGAGAGCAACATGGGACCTACCCTGGCGGTCCCCACCCCGTACGGCTGCATCGGCTGCCAACTGCCGAACCCCGACTACCCACCCGCCCTGATCACCTTCATGTTCTGCATGATGGTTGTCACCATTGTCGTAGACCTGATCGGCAACTCCATGGTCCTTTTGGCTGTCTCCAAGAACAAGAAACTCCGAAATTCTGGTAAGCACCCTTCCTTCCCCTCCCCAGCGGGCAATTACCCAGCTCCCAAATTTCCCATAAGCCTGAGAGTGGGGTCGGTGGAGGTGAAGTTCTGTCTGGGGTCCCCGAGACCGGGGAGCTTAGGGCGGCCAAGTGCGGGGTGAGCAGCAGCCCGCAGAGCTCAGTCCAGTCGGAGATCCGACCAGAAGGCACCCGAGCGGAACGAGCGTCTGGCTGACCTGGGAGACAGCCCCTTGAGCTGGACCCTGGCGGGGTGACCACAGTGCGAGGCACTGCGGGCCAAATGGTCTCGGCGGGAGCCGCTGTGGTGCGACCCGCTCTGGGAAAGTTAAGTTCGCCGCGGCTGCCACGGCTGCGGTGGCGCTTACCGGAGCGCAGAGTCGCGGCCACCCCCAGGATATCGGAGACCCGGCCCGCCGTGGCGGGGTGCGGGGGGGGCACTCCGGGGCCGTGCCCGCAGCGGAGAGCAGACCCCGCGCCCCGGTGTGGAGCTGGGAGGTCCGCGCCTAGCCCGTGCGAGCTCCTTTCGCCCGCCGTTCTGGGGCGGGAGGTGCAGAGGCGAGCACCAGGCGGTAACAGTCACGGTGAAGACTGGGATCCCCAGGTCTGTACCAGGGGGTCGAGGGGGAGGGGTGGCGGAGGGGCGCGGAAGTTCAGCGCCGCGG
>PVHP010029266.1:0-22510 GCA_004024765.1 Zapus hudsonius
GGAGGAGAGAAGAGAAGAGAAGAGAAGAGAAGAGAAGAGAAGAGAAGAGAAGAGAAGAGAAGAGAAGAGAAGAGAAGAGAAGAGAAGAGAAGAAGAGAGAAGAGAGGAGAGAGAGAATACATCACAACACCACACACACAAATAGGCAGGGGAAATCAAGAAAGAGATGCCCTACCCCTTTATATAGCTTTAGTGAGGGGTCTTGCAACCCTTTCCTAGACATGCGATTCTCTGAGTCTCTGGAATTTCCTTCCTGCACTGCATTCCCAGGAAATGATGCTTGCTTTTATCTCCCTTGAGCCATAATTTACTTCTTTCTGTTTCAGCACCTGTTGTGCAATTAGATATGAATTCTCCATGTTTTCTACAGGCTCGTTCTATTGCATCCACAAGATAATTCTTCCAAATTACATTGTAGAGAGGGTGTTGCAATTAGTTTTTCATTGCTGTGACAAAACATTCTACCATAAACAGATTATGGGAGAAAAGATTTTATTTCATGCTTGCAGTTTCAAGGAGAAGCTCATCATAGGCAGGAAAACATAATTTGAGCAAGACAGCAGGGAAAATAGTGGTCTGAGTGAGCTACATCTGGCAAGGGGGAGCTTGGGCTATAACACCCCACGGGCCATCCCAAGCAGCACACCTCAGCAAGCAAGCTCCTACTCCCAAATCACCACCAGCTGGACCTTGAGTATGATGCTTAATCACAAATACATGAGGCTTTGAGGGACCCTTTACATTCAAACTAACACAGTAGGCTTTCCATTTTGATTTGTTTTTAATCAATCTCCTTTTAATTTTATCTATTTCTAAATGAGAAATTGAGTAAAACAGCCAGTGCCTGCAAGCTGTAGGAAATTAACAATAGATATAGTAGAAATGGGTAGCTGACGTGGTGCCATGTTGCAGGGCCTACAGCAGCTTCCCCATTAGCTCTAGAACTTCATTGCAAAGTATTTATCTTCAAGATCTAGGTTAGTCAATAAATAATGTTTCTCAAAGGATCCACAGCAGCAGGCAGAATCAATTGTGAAGCTGGTGTTGACACCACTGAGAGAGTTCTAGAAGAGCTAGTGGGTCTTTGTCGTTATAAATGGGAAAAGGAAGATCAGATCTTTTTCATAATCACTTCATCCCAGTGACATCTGTGCAGTGACTGAAATGTAAGTAGGAAAACATGAAAGCTACACTCCCATTTTGATTATATGCAAATATACAATTTCTAAAACATGATAAAAGTAGAAAAGGTGAGATGGCCTTTATAAAATTGCCTGGAAAATTCCACGCATTGGTAGCCACTACTGATTTTTCTAAAAGAGCAGTTATTCCCCTGAGGTATCTGTGCTCCTCATGGGAAAAAAGTTTACCCCTAATAACATTTTGTACCTTTATCTTGTTTAGGATAGAAGCAAGTATGTAGGAGATGTAGGTGTCAGGAGAATAACATTTATTAAGCCCCTATAACTAGGAGCTTAATTTATTGTGCATAGGATTTCTTATTTAATCCTGTTAGCAATACTCTAAGGAAGATAGTAGTAAGCCCATCATTGTTAAGATAAAGAAAATAAGCCTTAAATATTAAGTCACTTGCCCACAATTAGGAAGTTACAGAGCTAAGATTTAAATTTAGGATTTGCTAGATTCCTGCTACTTGGCTCTGAAAAAAATGCAGTTTGCTTTTTGTTACAAATTTTAAGCCCCTATTAAATGCTTATCATAAGTAATAGATGTGCTTTTAATATTTTGATGGTAAATAGTAGTTATGTATATGTGTTGAAGTGATTAGACTATTTTATATTTTGTTTTATTTTTCTAGTTTGTACTTGTACACATAAGAATACCAGCAATTTCTCTCTTTAAAAAACCTCCGTGTATGATGTGTATGTGTGTATGTGTGTGATTGAGGGTTTGTATACCATAACATATGTATGTAGGTCAGAAGTTTATTTGAAGTGTCAGTCCTTACCTTCCAATTTGTTTGAGACATGGTTTCTTTTTGTTCCTCACTGTGTAAGCCAGAGTGGCTATCCCACAATGAGCTATCTGGTTGCTCCTGTCTCTCCCTCCCATCTTTCTGTATGAGGGCTGGGGTTACACTCAACTCCTTTGCCCCTGTGTGTGGTTTTGTGTACGTTCTTGCGATGAAAACTCAAGTGTCATGCTTGAATCACAAACACTTTTACCCACTTATTCATTACCTCAGTATACTTCCCTCTTTTTTGAGACAGAGTCTTATGTACCTTAGCCAGGCTCAACCACATTATGTAGAGGAGAATGACCATGTCTCTATTCACCAATTGCTGGCATTACAGGCATGTGAACTAAGACTGGTGTAATGGTTTGATTCAGATGTCCAAAAAAAAAAAAAAAACAACTTTTTGTTCTGAGTGCTTGATCTCCAGCTGATGGCAGTTTTGGTGGAACCTTGTTGGAGGTGTGTTGTTGGGGAAGGGCTTATAGGAGCA
The DNA here is from genome assembly GCA_004024765.1 of Zapus hudsonius. Classification (NCBI taxonomy): domain Eukaryota; kingdom Metazoa; phylum Chordata; class Mammalia; order Rodentia; family Dipodidae; genus Zapus; species Zapus hudsonius. The sequence goes on from PVHP010029266.1 coordinate 2,469, forward strand.
ATAGCTGGCTTCAGCTTGCCAGTTTTCAGCACTTTCCTGCCACTGTTTGCAGTGCTATGGTGGAGATGATGTGCAGCCTCTGCTCATGCCATCATTTTCCCTGCTATCATGGAGGTCTATAAGCCAAAGTAAAGCCTTTTCTCCACAAGCTTGCTTTTGGCTGGGTTCTTTGTGCCAGTAATGAGGAAGCTGACTCCAATAGTTAAATTGGTATGAGAGAGTGGGATCTGTCATTGCTGCCAGAACCTGATTCTGTGGCTTTGGTCTTTTGTAACTGATTTGTAGGAGTAATGTAGGCAGATTTGAAAACTCACCCTAATAGATTCTTTGCAGTGCTGTAAGTAAAGCTTGATGGACCATTCTGGTCAGAGTTAAAAGACCTGAATGCAGTGAGAACTATGGACTGTGAGGTTTGCCTTTTGATGGGGAGAAAGAACTTTGTTGGAACTAGTCTAGAAGCAGTCTGTTTGAGAGACTTGCTGCTTCTGCCTGCCTGTTTCCTGAGAACTTGTGCAGGGTTTCTTTGTATAGATGTGAACTGGTGTGAACAGATGGAAATGGCACAGAAAGAAAGGAAATTTCTGGGCCAAAACTGCTGCCTGTTCAGCTGTAATTGTTTGTGAGAGTACAACTTTTGAGATTGGGCCAGGTGATCTTCACTGGGGTAACATGAATAATGCAGACTTTTGAAATAGGAGGCCTAAGTGTTGAAGTATTTCAGTTTCTCAAAGGTATCTTTGTTCTCTGGATTAACAAACTGTCAGCTTACCTGGTACTATAGAGTATAACAAATGAAGGAAGAGAGGGCTATTGGATTTTCAACATGATTTTGTTTTTGGAAATGACCATGGGCAGTGTGAAGCAAGTATGTTGGATTACTTCCACAGAGGCCTGACAGAGCCATAAGGATGAATGGTGGGTTTCAATGGAGACCCAATGGAAATGCCAGGACTATGGGGTGGCTGCTAAGAAGAGCTGCCAGCAACATATGAAGTTTTCCCAGGCTGTGAGTAGCTGAGCTGGAGGAGTGGAATTGGAACTCCAGAGAGAGTTATTGGATTTAGAGTTAGAGTTTGATGTTTTCCCTGTTTGTTTTAAATCTTGTATTGGTTCAATTTGTCTTTGCTTTGTTCAGTGTCATCTTTTGCAGTGTGAATATTTGTTCTGGGCCATTTTGTTTTGTTGTTGCTACTATTATTGCTTGGTATTACACCTCAGTTGAGAGACCTTGGATTATGAGGATGTTTGAATATCATTGGGATGGATTAAAAACTGGGGATTTTAAAAGTTGGACTGTAAGAATTGCATTTTATATTATGTATGGTTAGCAGTTGATGGGGGGTCAGGAACAGATTGTGGTGGTTTGATTAAGGCGTTCCCCATAAACTTAATGTGTTCTGAGTGCTTGATTCCCAGGTGATGGCAGTTTTGAAATTTGAACCTTGTTGAGGTGTGTTGTTGAAGGCTGGCTTATGGGTGTTATAGCCAGCTTCCCCTTGCCAGTTTTGGGCATACCTTCCATGCCACTGCTTGGATTGCTGTGGCAAAGGTCATGCCCAGCTTCTATTCATGGCATCAGTTTCCCTGCCATCATGGAACTTCCCCTCTAGTCTCTAAGTCAAAATAAACCCATTCCTCCACAAGGTTGCTTTGGTTGGGTTATATATGCCAGCAATTAGGAAGATGCCTGCAACACCCGGTTTATTAAATGCTAAGGATTGAACCCAGGGCTTTGAGCATGCTAACCAAACATTCTACCATCTAAAGTACATTCCTAGCTACAATGAATTTTTATTGACACTATAGATTACCAAGTTTAGAGAAAAAATATTCAATTCTACTTTAAGAGACATTTGTTTATTTCCTGTACACACACACACACACACACACACACCCACACACACCCACACACACACACACACACACATATATATATATATATATATATATATGGGTGTGTTGTGGGTGCAGGTGTGCCATGGCATTCCTGTGGGTGACAGAAAAATGTTCGGGTGCGAATGCACTCCTTCCTTCTCTGAGACAGAGTCTATCTTGTCTCATCTCCTCATGTGCTAGTCTAGCTGGCCAGCAAGCTTCTGGATTCTAGTGGCTCCACTTCCCATTGCAGGAGAAGCATTGGAATTACACACATGAACACTGCTTTACATCTACCTTCATATGCTGGAGAGGATTGAACATAGGCTTGCAGGCTTACAAGTGATCATCTTTAATCATTGAACTGCCTGTCCATCTCTGGAGGAGACAATATTATTATCAACTTTAAGAACCCAGTGATCTGCATTTAATACCTGTAAGCTTAGCTATAATAAAGGATTTTGTTCCACTCCTACTTGTTAGTGAAGACTTTTCTTTTTGTATCCTATTCCCTTAGCAAAGCATTGTGACTGAAACTGCTTATGAGATAAGTCAAATTTCCAGGCAGTGTCACTTGCAACTATGGAGCTCAGAGTTGATCATAGCCAAAAGGTTGCAACGATTCACTCTTTCAAGAAAGAAAGATTAAACAAAAATTATGGTTATAGGCTTATTATGTAGGTCCATGTTAAAGTTCACATAACCACAGTATACGTTAAAGCCCTAGATTCAATTCCCAGCATGACACAGGAGCCTACTTGACAGCAAGTTCTCACATACTGTGCTTGAGGAGAGATTGGCTACAAATATGAATGACAAAACAGTCTCCAACGTGTGGTGGTTCAACTTACAATTTTCCTTTTTACTTTATATTTGAACACAATACATATTCAGTAGAAAGCCTATTTGGAATTTGGTATTTTGATCTGGCTAACAATATGTGACACAATGCTCTCATTCATTCCAGGTAACACCAGCAGGCCACAGTTCCCAGTTAACCATGCAATCAGGAATATAACCAGCTTGATATCACTTGGTTGCTTAGTTGTGGTGCCCAATAAGTTAGATCTTATAAATGTGTTTTAAGCTTACAAAAAGTCACCAAAACTGCAAGCTAGAGATACAGGAAAGCTGATGTGTTTGTTTGTTTGTTTGTTTATTTGTTTGTTTGTTCAGATCAAGAGTCCTAAGAATTAGGGAAGCTAATGGTGTAAGTCTTGGGGTCAAGGCCATCATGCTCAGAGCTGAAAAACTCATCCTTCTATCCAATTCGAAAGTTTAGACTATACAACTCTCTCAGCTTAAAAGTCAAACAGGGTTTTGCCGAACTCAAATCTTTAATTGAATGACTAAGGATGACCCCCCCCAAAAAAAGGGCTCAATTCCACAGTACCCACATAAGCCAGAGGCACATAGTGGTGCATGCGTCTGGAGTTCGTTTGCAGTGGCTAGAGGCCCTGGAACACTCATTCTCTCTCTCTCTCTCTCTCTCTCTCTCTCTCTCTCTCTCTCTCTCTCTCTCTCTCTCTCTCCTTACAAATAAATAAATTAAAATATTTTTAAAAGATGAATATTCCTCAAATGATGCTTCAGAGAGGCTGATAATCTAGGAAACAGACAGAGGCTTCAGCAAGGAAGCCCTTGTGGTAAGTCATTCATTCCCATGGAGTGAGTATAGCACTCAGCACTGGCAGATTCAAGTTTGGTTTTTTAAAACTTTTTTTAATATTAAAAAAAATGTTTTCAAATAATATGAGGTGAATCAATGGAAGAAGAACCCACAAGTACAGAGAACCAACTGCAGTTTAAAAATCAGGGACTGAGGATATGCTCATGGTAGGGCATTTGTAAAGCATGTATGAGGTTCTATCTTTCATCTCTGTTGCTGCACTGAAAATTCAGATACACATAGCTAAACTAAAGGACTCATACCTTTCCTGCATCTTATGTTGAAACTGCTGATCTGCATAAGGTAGGATAGTGAATACCTGTGGAATTCTGAATAAGAGGGTTGAGTGAAATGCTCTCAAGAGAGAGGGTGACCTAGTTCTGTTTATATGTACAGCTCAGACTGGCCTGAAACCCATAATCCTCTCCCCCACCTCCCAAGAGCCTTCTGGATGCTTGGAACACAAAGGTATACCACCATATCTGGTTTCAGTTCCATATTTAACTAATATATATATATATATATATATATATATATATATATATATATATATATATACATTAAAACAGAAAATTCTGTACCTTACATTGGAGTTTTATCGCTTAGTGTTATTTTTTAAAGAAAAGCAAAGAATTAAATATCTCAAACTATCTTTGAGGCTAATGAAAAGGACAGAAGTTTTCTGCTTGTCATGTTCCAATAGAAGCCAACAAGGCCACACAATTATCTAGTTACTTGAGCTAAGCCTCAGCTTTCTATTTCTAGAATGTCTGGCTTCCTGGAATGCTACTTTTTACATATAATCAACAAATCCATTGCTGGCCTAACCCAAAGGGTTAGGCTGCTACAGTATCTCTCCTAAAGTAAAGTTGACTTGCTAGTCTAATAGAAAGCCCTCAATTTCAGGCTGCCTTTGGGGTGAATTTACCTTCTCCTTTCAATGTCCACTTTTTCCTTCTCTAAATGGATATTCACAGTTTTAATGCTAATTGATTTTTTTACCTTATTTATTGTCTTAGTTAAAATATGCTCTTAGGAGCTTTAAAAATAACTGCTCTTCTCCCATAAGCTTCTATTTAATAGGCATTGTCATAATAGGTCGCCTTTAGCATTGCTAATGCTAAGACCAAAGCACATTTCTAGCAAATCAAATCAAGTTTTCTTTAGTCCAATTTAAAGAATGAATCAGCTTTGGATGTTCTCTAAATGAATTACAAATTAATTGGCTGAGTGTATTCAATGTTCTGTTCGTTAATCCTTCCATTCTGACAGTAATGCTGGTTAACCCACACTGGAGAATTTGGTGCTATGGAAATTTATGGGAATATTTATGCTGACTGTTAAAATGAATTATGTGAATCTTTCCAGAATCTTATACCATTATTTTGCTCATGGTGTTGAAAATTTTAGCACCACAGCCATTGTTCAATGAATGTGATTTCCATTATACCTCTTGATTAAAAAAAAACTTGGATGTCATGTTTTCATCCAATTATTGAAAACATATAATAGTAGTACTTATAAAAAGTGTTACTCAAGGTTACTTTTTAAGTAGAGAGGACAGATTTAGCTGATAATCAAATTTATTAACATACATAGGTCTTTATTGCTCATAAAATGAAAATTAAAATTGCTCTTCAAAATTTGTTACCTTTATAACAAATTTGTGCTCATAGTTCAGTAGTCCATTAGCTATGTTAACCATTTTCTGTTGTCATGTTTATGTTTCATATATAATTTTCTAAGGTTTCTTGAGTGTAATTTAAGAGGTGCTCCACTTTAAATTTCATTTAGAAGGGAAATGTCAAAATCAGTGTATGTTGTGGACCAAACTATATCATCTTAGGCATCAGACAACTGCAGAATCTCTGATGAGTCACTTTCCTGGGAAGATGTAAACAAATATCTTTTCACTTCAGCTATGACACCAAAGAACACAATTCCACCCAAGTCCTGCTTGGTGAGCCAATGATTTAATTGGGTTTATTTACAGGATCATGGGTGAAACAAAATAGTTGTATAACAGAAAAGTCTCCCCTTATCATGGCTGAGGGAGGACCTCACTGAAGTTGTCACATGGAACCCTGCCTTCAGTTAACCTTCAACTTTCTGTATACTTTAGCAACTCCCAAGATTACATGCAGCTGGAAGGCAGGAGGGAGTGTCAGTTGCATTCCCAGTTGAGGGTCCTGTTTGCTTCCCCCAACCTACTATGGACTATTAACAATGTCATTACCATATCCTTAGCTATCACTATATCAGTTTATTCATTTGCCTGACTAAGGGGGCTAAGGTTATTTCTGCACCATGCTGGTGACAAAATGGTCATGTTACCAGGAGGGGTAGGGTCTTTCAGGTTTCCATGTTTTTGGCATCTTTACTCAAAGAACTGGAGAAAAGCTCCATGGTGGTTTGAATGTAAATGCATGCCCTCCATAGACTGAGGTATTTTTCAATTAAGCTTGCAATTTGAGTCTCCAGCAGCCTACTGGAGGAGATGTCACTCAGGGTAGATCATGGAGTCCAGCCCTAAGGTGTGTTGAGAGCAGTTTGGAGCTCTGGCTATTTGTGTTTGCTAGTGTCTCTCTGCTTTGAATCTATGTGAATCAGCGTCTTCTGCCATTGATGGTGTTTCTCTTGGATTCTGTAAGCCTTAAGTAAACCGTTTCTTCCAATAACCTGCTTCTAGTCAGGTATTTGTTTAGGAATGAAAAGGGAACTACAACAGGCTCACACAAGTAGTTTTGCAGAAAGGCATTTTATTAAGAGCAAAACAATAGTAAATGTTTTAATACACAGTTAATGTGCAGTGGACCACTCCAGTAGAGAGTATTCAAGGACATCAGGAAGTGTATAGGGTTTGTTTTTATAGTATTTTTAGAGGAGGATGGACAGATTGTTATGGGTGTTCCTCTGGTTTGATTGACAGGTTTGGGTTATAATATGTTTTTTTTTTCTACTTCACGTGTTCCATCTCAAGATGCAGTTGGCTTTAATCACATGTATAACCAGTTATATTTTGGCAAGATGCGGTAAATAGGGATCACTCCCTAAAAGTTAACTTAGAGGTCACATTTTGCCTTATTATATATGCACCCAAAACCGAGCTTGATGTGCCCTTGTTGTTCCAATCCTAGATATATCTAAGAATATATTTGAATAGGAACTCTTCACTAATAATGCTCACTAAGGGGAGGAAAATCTGCCTCATTGTTTGGCTCTAGAGCAGGGTGTGCATGCAGCTTTGTATAGGCAAGGGTCCCAGGTTATCAACAGGTTGCTAGGTGCATTGTTTAGGAAAAGGGTGTGTTTACTCCTTAAACCAAGCAGTATCCCTGGTGGCTAATATGTTCCCCATGTTTATCTGACAAGGCATGTTATGTTCAGAAGAAAAAGCTATACTTACAACAACCAAGTCATGATTTATAACACTTTCTTCTAGCTGACTCATTCTTAAACTGTCTCTGTCTCTCTCCTACTCTCTTCTCCACCTTCTCTCTCTTCCTTTAGCTCTCTTCTTCCTGTCTTTTCATTCCCTTTGTGCCACTACCACCTTCTCTCCTCAGCCCATATCGCTTTCTCTCCCCATCTTGCTCTATTTTCATTCATCACAATCATACACATTCAAACACAGGACTTTGCATAATATATTTTAATTAAATGCCATTTTTAGATCTTCTTCCACCACTTGAGATAATTGAACACATTGTAGGCAAAATGCATTTAGGAAAAACGAATCAATGATAGTTCTATTCCTAGCTCTGCCTTGGACTCTGCCCTAAGGAATAAATCCTCTGACCTTTCTTTGCCTGATGCCTTATCAACAAAATGAAAGTCATTATTATATCATGTTTCTAATTTACTTACTAAGGATGCCTCTAAGACTCGCTGAATTAAGACAATGTATAAAGCTCACACTTTATTGGATTTTTTTTAAAAGCCTAAGAAGAAAGGGTTAGTCTTATTAGGAATTTTCCTAATCCATAAATGATTTTTTACAACTACAATAACCTCCTACGTTTCAATTATTTGCCTTATAAATTAATCATTTTGTTAACAGGGGCCTTTAAAATGATAAACTTGCTGTATCACTTACTTTCTCATTGCTGTGAGCAAACACCTGACCAGAAACAAATGAAGGAGATGGGGAGAAATTATTTATTTCACAGCAAGGAAGACATGGCACACAGAAGCATGAAGCAGAGATGATCACTTACAGCAGAGGAAGTGGAGCTGGGCTATAAAACCTGAAGGCAAGCCCTCAGTGACTCACTTCCTCCACCAAGGCTCTACCTCCTAAGTTTCTACAACCTTTCCACATAGTGCTGCTAGCTGCAGACCAAGTGCTCAAACACATTCATCTATGTATGAGGGACAATAAATATGAACCACCACACTTGCCATGTTTTAAAAGAACTTAGGAAACAAATCGGTAAAGGAAAATGGTTTCATTTATAATATGACCAAATTGGGGGGAACCACTTAGTTTTCACATTTTCTGAAGTATTAAAATTTTATAGAAAAGATAAAAGAAATGCCAGTAAGTATGCATATGTTAATTTAGGAAGTCTCTTTCTGGGAGGCAACTTCTTCCTCCAGCTGGCACCCAATCATCAATCTTTTCCTTCCTCTAGCACAGGATTCCAGGGAATAATTTAATCCTTTAGGGTCCATTGTTTCAGTTGTTTGGACCACAAAACAAGGACCACAAATATCTCTCTTTCAGATATTTCCATTCTTGCCCAGGTGGTTAGAATAACATTAGGAAACTAATGTCTAGGTTTGTATGACAAATCTACATTAACATCAAATAGCAACACACTGATGATGTTACCATACCTTTTTTTTTTTTTTTTTTTTTTTTTGGTTTTTCGAGGTAGGTTCTCACTCTATCCCAGACTGACCTGGAATTCACTATGTAGTCCCAGACTGACCTCAAATTCACAAAGATCCTCCTAACTCTGCCTCCCAAGTGCTGGGATTAAAGACATGCACCACCATGCTCAGTTTCCTGTATTTGTGTTTTATCATTGTGAAATGTGTGAAGGTAATATGTGTATTATAGACAAAAGTTGGAAATAATATCTTTTAAAGTATTAACAAGTATTATTCCATGTTATTTATTTAAATTCTTGTTTATTTTTCTACAATGAACATGTATTATTTGTGTAATTAAGGCCATTTAAATCTAGCATTTTTACATTGCTCTCAATTAAAAATAATTCTACTTGTTTTGTCCAAGCACACTGTATTATATCACAGAAATTATAAACCACAAAAGGCACAAATTTTCCAGTTAATTTATTTGAATAAACACGCACTCACATATACATGTTCAAGAAATTCCACATGCATTTTTTTAATTTTTTAGGTGTAGTTTTTAAAAATATTTTTATTAAAAACTTTCATAAATATAAACAAGATATCATGATCACAATCCCCTTTCACCACCCTCCTTTTTCCCCCTCTCAAGTTTCCCCTCCACTGAATCCCTTCTTCTTTCCAACTAATCTCTCTCTCTCTATCTATCTATCTATCTATCTATCTATCTATCTATCTATATATATATATATATATATCTTTGTTTTTTTGGTTTTTCAAGGTAAGGTCTCGCTCTAGCCCAGGCTGAAATGGAATTCACTGTGTAGTCTCAGGGTGACCTCAAACTCACAGTGATCCTCTGATCTCTGCCTCCCAAGTCCTGGAATTAAAGGCATGTACCACCATTCCTGGCTTTCTCTCTATTTTGATGTCTTCATTTGTTTTCCTCTTATTATGCAGGTCTTGTGAAGTTACTGTCAACCATTTTTTGGTCATAAATATCTAGGCCACTTTGTGTCTGGAAGATAATGTTGTAAGCACTGTTCCCTTGCCTTTGCCTCTTACATTCTTTCCACCACTTCTTCCACAATGGTCCCTGAGCCTTCTAGGTTGTGATAGTGTGGTAGTTTTAAGTAAATGTCCCCCAATAGAATTTATTATAATTGTGAATTGTCTTCAGCCTTCTGACTGGAGGAAGTGTCACTTTGGCCTGGCTTCCTGGGGTCTAGCCCTGAGGTATTTCAAATTGGATACAAAATACTAGGGATAGATATGCAAAAGGAAAGCTAGAACCCCAGTCTGGCAGTTCTGCATTTTTGTGAGTTACAATGTGCTTGTTTGCTTGAGGTGCTGGTGGTGGGTTTCTCTCTCTGCTTGCTTCTGTAAAAGGGAGCCAGCCTTTTTCCTTAACTTCCTCTGGTTCTGTTACTTCAGTAAATACTTTCCTCCCCCAAACCGTGCCTGGTTTGGAGATTCATCCCAGCAATGTGTGACTGACTATGACAGATAGAGATATCTCATTTAATGATGAACACTCCTCTGTCAATAGTTACCACTTTGGTGAGTTTTGAGTTACCACAATGGTCATCATGCCACCATCTGAAAAAAGTAGATTCTCTAACCAAAAGTGAGAGTAGCATATATGGGCATCAGTATTTACAGGGCAGTTTGGTGGGATAATTGTTGGCCAGACAATAGTAATAGTCATCCCCTCCCCCAAGGATTATGACCTCCCAAGCCATAGACTTTTCATTAGGTTTTCAGGAATAGGCAGGAATTCCCTCCTGTGGAGCAGGCTTCAAGTCTTTTCAGAGAACCATTGGTTTCTCCCATAACAGACATACCACCATTGCATCAGTTGGTGCCTTTGGTTTGGTTGGCCAGCTATAAAGCTTGCAGGGTCCACTGCTGGTTAAGACCATTAATGATTTTTCTCCCCCAAAGGGCTTCATGATTTTTTTCCCAGCAAATTGAGAGCTAGTTAGTAGAAAGGAGCCTTCTATCTTAGCTCCAGTTTGATTTCTAAGTGAGTTACAGTCCAAGGACCACATGATTTTTTTAATTTCTATTTTAATTTTTTTATTTTTATTAACTTTTTATTGATAACTTCTATACATATAGATATTACACCATGATCATAAACCGCTCCTACCACCTTCCTTTTCCACCATACATTATACCCTCCACTAAATCCCTTTTTTCCAACTACGCTGTTTTCTATTTTGATGTCATTATTTTTTCCCTTCTATTATTCAGGTCGTGTATATGTAACATCAGTTACTGAGGTCATTAATGACACATCTACTTTGTGTCTGGAAGAGAGTGAAAGTACTCCTCTCCTTCCATTGGCTCTTACATTCTCTTAACCACCTCTTCAACAATTGTTCCTGAGCCTTGGAGGGTATGATGAGATATCCCACTTATTTTCAGCACTTTGATGCTTGTTTTTCTGATGACAGCCATTTAAATTGGGTCAGATGGAGTTGTAGTTCCCTTGTAGTTGCTGGGACAAATACCTTACCAGAAGCAGCTTATTGGAGGAAAGTGCTTTTTTCAGATTTAATATTTTCAAACAGAAATCTCCTCATGGTAGAAGCTGTCTCACTTCATCATTCATTGGTAGCAGAGAAACAACAATCTACACCAGCGCAAGCATGAGCTGACTCTGAACACACACCTAAGGCTGGCTCCCACTCCACCTCAAGGTCTACCCCTGGTGGCACACTTCCTCCAGCAGGGCTCTACCACTAAAATACTCCAAGCCAGGGACTAAGTAGGAAACTTCATCAAAAACAACTAAGGCTATGGGGACATTTTACATTCAAACCACCACAGATGGAATTGTAGTGTGTGTGTGTGTGTGTGTGTGTGTGTGTGTAATTTGATGTGATTTGTGTGTTGTGCACATGTGTATGTGCTTATGTGGTTTATGTGGTGCTAGGGATTGAACCTAAGGCTTAATACATACTAGGCAAGCACTCTAGCAACTGAGCTATATTACCAATTTACATGTACATTTTCAAAACAGAGGATGCCAGTTAAGAATTGCAAAATGTGTTTATCTATTTTTACTGGGTTCATAAATTTGCTATTAGTTTCCTTGTATTTCAAAGAAATTAGGAAAAAATTTGTTAAAGGAAAGTGGATTTATTTATAGTTGGGCCAAGGGGAGAGAGTCTAATTTCATCCCCACTGTGCCTATGGTCATCTCACAATTTATGGAAAGCCAGAGAAAATGGTAGAACATATGTAAATTTGACCACAAAATAGGATAATTGGTCCTTTCTCTGAACCCTGGGTTTCTTCCTAGATGGTTTCTTACCTATGTTCTAGTAGAGGAAAATGGGATTGTACATATCCCCCATTTGGAAAGAGAAAATAGGGTTCTGTGGAATGTAGGTTTCCCACCTATCACAGGCCTGGTTGAATTCTGTGTTACAAGTCCATGGTTATGACAAGTGAAGACTACCTGCTTTTATGTCCTTTCTTTGGAGGTCAGCTTCAGCTCCAGAATCCTTTATTCATTCTCCTTAAAAACAATAATTTTACAACTGAAAAAAAGTGATGGCTGATAGTGAAAGAGAGAGGTACAAGTGTCATGGTTTGATCCAGGTGTCCCCCACAAACAAATGAATGTGTTCTGGGTAATTGATCCTCAGCTGATGGCTATTTGGATTTTACAACCTAGATGGGGCTGTATTGTTGGGGGCAGTCATATGGGGTTATAAGCCAGCTTCCCCTTGCCAGAGATTGGCACACCTTCCTGCTGCTATTTCCAGTGCTGTGGCAGAGTTGATGTCCACCCCTCTGCTCATGCCATTGTTTTCCCTGCCAGGATGGAGTCTCCCCTCAAGTCCATAAGCCAAATAAACCCATTCCTCCACAAGCTGCTTTTGTTTGGGTTCTTTCTACGCAGCAACTAGGAAGCTGACCACAACAGTTTTGGTACCAGGATGTGGGGTCATCTGTTGCTGCTAGAACCCTAATTCTGTGGCTTTGGCATTTTGGAATTGATATGCAGGAGGAATATGGATGGGTTTGAAATCAGCCAAAGAGACGTCTCACAGTGCTGTAAGTACAGCATATTGGATCATTTTGGTCAGAGTTGAAAGACCTGAATGTAATGAGAACTATGGACTGTGAGGTTTGGCTTACGAGGGTGAGAAAGAACTTTGTCAGGACTGTGCCAGAAGCAGTTTGTGTGAGAGGCTTGCTGAGTTCTGCCTGCCTGTGTCCTGGGAATCTGTGCAGGGTTGCTTGATGTAAAGATGGACTGGTGTGAGCAGATGGAGATGGCACAGAAAGAAAGATCTTTGGGTTGAAACTGCTGCCCATTAACCTGCAATTGTTTGAGAGATTAATTACAACCATCAAGATTGGACCAGCTGGTCTGCATTGGAACAGGAAAAATGCAGACTCTTTGAAGCAAAGGGCCTGAATTCTCTGTTCCCCCCTGGATTAACAAATTGGTAGCCCACCTGGTTCTGTGGAATGGAGATTGGTTAGAAAGAGAGGGTCATTGGATTTGCAACACAGTTTTGTTTCTGAAAAATGGCCATTGGCATATGAAGCAGGTGTGCTAGTTTGCCTGCATGGAGCCCGATGGAGCCATGAGAATGAACTATGGGTTGCAATGGAGACCCAAAGAATTCCAGGACTATGGATGGCTGCCAAAGCGAGCTGCAAGCACCAGATGAAGTTTTCCCAGACTGTGAGTAGCCGAGCTGGAGGGGCGGATTTGTATCTCCAAGAGACTTTTTATTGATAAGAATCATTGAACTTGTAGTTAGAGATTGATGGTGCCCTGTTTGTTTTAAATCTTGTATTGGTTCAGTCTGTTTTTGTTGTGCCTCATTTTTTGCAGTGTGAATGTTCTGTGCCATTACAGGTTTATTTTTGGTATTATGGCTCAATTGAAAGCTGTGGGGACTTAAGAGTTGAGTTGAATACATTATTTACATTATGTATGATTATTAGTTTTGGGGGGCCCGGGGTGGACTGTCATGTTTTGATCCAGATGTCCCTCACAAACAAATGAATGTGTTCTGGGTAATTGATCCTCAGCTGATGGCAATTTGGATTTTACAACCTTGATGGAGCTGTGTTGTTGGAGGCGGGCTTATGGGGTTATAAGCCAGCTTCCCCTTGTCAGTTTGGCACACCTTCCTTCTGCTATTTGCAGTGCTGTGTCAGAGGTGATGTCCACCTCTCTGCTCATGCCATCGTTTTCCCTGCCAGGATGGAGTTTCCCCTCAAGTCCATAAGCCAAATAAACCCATTCCTCCACAAGCCACTTTTGTTTGGGTTCTTTCTATGCACCAACTAGAAAGCTGACCACAACAACAAGTATCTCTTTAGAATATCTCTCTTGCACAGGCTTCAGTATTGGATCATGGTTACATTATTATTCATTGGATTTAACTTGGAACATCTCACCCTGGTGATCCTCTGTACAAAATTGTTTCCATTGATTACACTAATTTTTAAAAATATATTTTTCAGCTACAAGACCGCACTCAGTTCAGTGACCGAGACTTAGCCATGCTTAAGAAGTACTGGGACAATGGTATGACCAGCCTGGGCTCTATTTGCAGAGAGAAGATTGAAGCTGTTGCAACTGAATTAAATGTTGACTGTGAAATAGTTCGGGTAAGGTATTTTCAATAATTTTCATGCTAAGTTGAAAACCAACATAGATAAATGCTTTAAAAATAATGTGAGGTACTGCTTTAATGACGTGAAAAGACCCATAGAATGGGAAACATTTTTTAACTCATGTATTTGATAAGGAACTTCTGTCAGAATATGTAAATAAAATAACTTGATACTGAAAACACAAATAAAGCAATTTTCAAGCAGGCAAAGGATCTGTATAAACGTTTCTCCAAAGTATATAAATGGCCAATAAGCAGATGAAAACAGGTATAACATCACTATTCATTATAGAAATGGAAATCAAAAACAAAATGAGATAGCACCCATAATAATAGTTATAATAGAAAGAACAGATACTAACAGTATTGGTCAGAATGTACAGAAACTGGACCCTTTATGCACTGCTAGTAGGAATGTAAAATATTTTAGCCACTTTAAAAGAACAGGCCTCAGTAAATTTTATATAGGATTATCTTATGAGCCAACAATTCTACTTCTAGCTATATGTTTGGGTAAAACTTAAACAGAGATATGCAAAGCAGTGGGGATCCTTAGTAGACCAAAGTAGAAATGACCTAAATGTCATCCAAGTGAATAGATAAACAGAATATGGTATTTGTATATAATATTATCACTGCATAAAAAGAATAATGTTGACGCCTTTGACAAGATGGGTAAGCCTTAAAAAACATTTTTTAAGGAAAGGAAAAGAAGCAAATGACACACTATCCCATATTATATGATTGGATATATATGAAGTGTATAGAGTAGGCATACTATAGGGGTAGAAATTAGATTAGTGGTTGCCAAGGGCTGGGAGTAGAAGGAATTGGGAATGGCTGATATGGGTATGGGTTTCTTTCTGTCATGTTGTAGCTGTTCTGGAATTAGTTTTGATTCATGCTCACATAGTGAAAGTATTGAAAATACCTTAATTTTATGATAAATAAAAGATACCTTAATTTAATTTTTAATTGAGTGACTTATTTGATATGTCAGCTATGCCTAAGTAATATTATTTAAAAATTGCATGCTGTGACATGCTTAAATATGTCTCACATTAATATATTACATGATAGATAAAATAATTATGCTAATAGATTGTAGGGATAGTAGTTTATGTTCTATTTAAAAGATGTTGATATGAGGTTTAGCTAGTGATGGTAACTGTAAATATTTAGCAATCAATTCTTTAAGGAAAAAATTGCTTTTATCCCATTTGCTTATTTCCATGGTATGAAGATTCCTTCCATAGTTTACTCCTTGTCTCATTCAGCTCAGATTTTGGAAGAGAAACAAACAGTTGCCTCTGTGAACAGGTATGGGCTGTCTTCAGCAAATACTGAAGAATCATCTCAGAAAATCAGCAGGGAAGTACTATTAAAGTACAATTTTAAAACATAAAGTTCCTTTAGATGAAAAAAACACCATCTCTTAGACATACAGAGAAAGCAACATAAGGGGATATGGGGTAAAGTTTTCTTAAAATAAAAACTATTCTAAAAATAAGAACTGCCCTTTTCAGAGCTTTGCTTTTTCTTATTATGATCCAGATGGAAAATCAGTTTCAATCCCTGTTTAATGAGGATGCCATTATGTGTTAATATACACTAACAGGGAAAGAGAAATGCATTAGACAGTTACTTTTTTAAGGAGCTTAGAGTCTAGCAAAAGGGATGACATAAGAATTCAAATGACTGAAGAGGAATTGGAGTGGGATCATAGTATGGAGAACCTCAGCAAAAGCAAAGTGGAGAGAAATGTAGAACATATGTTCTTATTATTATCATGATTATTTTTTCTTAAACATTTTTATTTATTTACTTAAGTATGTGTTGCTGGGAAAACTTTTCCTGGAGTGACTCAAACACGTATTCTCCCCTGATAGGGCACAAATGACAGACTAAAGGACTATTACAGCAAAACCAGTTTGGTGAACCAATGAGTTTACTTACAGAGCAGGGGTGACCTACAGAGCAGTATGAAGGGGTTGCATACAGGAGAAATAGATAACTCAAACTCAACGGCAGCTGAATCACCAGAAAGCCCACCTCAGCATAGGTTATGATTTATAGAAGCTGCACCTCTGGAACACACTTTAATCAAAGAATCTGGAGTAGGCAGCTCCATCAGATAATCTCTAAGCTCCAAGCAATTGTATTCCCCTTATATAGCTTTAAGGCATGGTTTTGCAGCCCTTTCCCAGACTTGTTGACTTCCTGAGTCTCTGGACTTTCCTTCCTGCACTGCCCTCACGGGATTGGATTTATTTCTAGATAACCTGACTTTCCTGAATCTCCTGAGCCTCCAGTTCTTCAATTTGGAGGAAATCGGCTACACAACACAGTGACAAACACAGAAAAATGGGCACAACAGGGCCTCTTGCTACTACAAACAAACTCCAAATGCATGTGCACTTTACATGGGTACTGGGGAATGGAACCCAGGTTGGCAGGGACTGCAAGCAATCACCTATAACCACTGAGAAACCTCCCCAGCCCTGTCATGGTTATTTTTTTAAAATATATTCTTACTTATTTATTTTCAGGGGGAGGCAGACAGACACCACTACAAATTCTAAATGCATGTGCCACCTTTTTGTGCATCTGGCCTTAACATGGTACTGGGAATTGAACACAGGCCACAGGCTTTCAGGCAAGCACCTTTAAGCACTGAGCCATCTCTCCAGCCCATGGCAATTTTTTAAAAGTCAAAGTATTCACATACATAGCTTAGAGAGTCAATTCCATAGAATTTCCTTAAAAACGAACATTCCCCATTACTCCCTCCTACAATTTCTAATAGATGGAGCCAAGCACTTTTACTCTTTTAGATAATTCTATTTTCTATTTCCTTCTTTTTTTTTTTGGAGGATGTGCTATGTTAATTGGAATTAACTGTGAGCTACAAAAACCTTCAATGTTACAGTGACTTACATTTGTGATTTTGCTTCCATATGTAAGTCCAGTTGGTATGCTGTCTGCAGCTAGCATGGAAAGGGGAGTAGGGCTTCAGAGGGTCTGATGTCTTCTAGCTTCTTTTCTGCCACTCTTGTGTTGTAGCCCATACTCAAGGTCCAGAAGGATGTCCTATGTGATCCAAGCAGTACAACAGAGATAGGGAAAAAGAAAGCTGTTTTAAATCAAGGTTCTAGAAACTATCATTCACCACTCATTTCCATCAAACTGGCTAAAAACTAGTCACATGGTCGGGCATGGTGGAGCATGCCTTTAATCCCAGCATTTGGAAGGCAGAGGTAGGAGGATCACTTTGAGTTCTAGGCAAGCCTGGGACTACAGAGTGAATTCCAGGTTAGCCTGGGATAGAGTGAGACTCTACATCAAAAGATGAATTTAAAAAAAAAGAAAAAAGAAAACCTAAAAGATTAGTCACATGGCCAAACTAAACTGCAAGGGATGCTACACATATAGTCTTATACTAGGCAATCAAGTGCTCAGCTAAAACTGCTATTATTCTTCAAAAAGTTAGAACAAATATGGAGAATAATTGGCAAGGGGGAAACCAGCTATAACCCCCAATAAGATTCTCCCCATCAACACACCTCCAATAAGTTTTCAATTCCAAAACTGCCATCACCTGAGGATCAAGCATTCAAAACACATTAAGTTTATGGGGGACTCCTAAATCAAATCACTACAATCTGCCCCTGCCCCCATAAACTGATAACCATAAATGGTATGAAATGCAATGCATTCAGTTCAACTTTAAAAGTTCTTATAGATTTTGTCAGTCCTGATGACAGTCAACCATCCCCATAATCCAAGGTCTTTCAACTGAGCCATAATTCGAAATAAAAAACCCATAATGGCACAGAACTTTTACACTGCAAAACATGGCATTGGGCATAGCAAAGACAAATCAAACCAATACAAGATTTTAAACAAACAGGAAAAATATCAAACTTTAACTCTTTTTCTGATAATTCTCTCTGGAGTTCCAATTTGATACCTCCAGCTCAGCTACTCACAGTTTGGAAAAACTTTATCCAGTGCAGGCAGCTCTCCTTGGTAGCCATCTTTATGGTAGTCCTAGCATCTCCAATGGGTCTCCACTGCAACCCACCATTCATCATGGCTCCATCAGGCATCTATGCAAGAAATCCAACATACCTGCTTCACAATGCCCATGGCCATTACCAAAAAAAAACATAAAAATAAAAACCATGTTGCAAATTCAATGACTCCCTCTTATTACATTTGTTATACTCCATAGTACCAAGTGGGCTACCATTTTGTTAGTCCAGGGGGAGTGAAGCCAACATTGAAGAGCAGGAAACCTCCTCCATTATTCAGACCCCTTACATCAAAAGAGTCTGCATTCTTCCTGCTGTCCTGATGCAGATTACCTGGCCCAATCTCAATGGTTGTAATCTCTCAAACAATTGCAGCTGAACAGGCAACAGTTTCTACTCAAAAATTTTATTTCTTTCTGTGCCATCTCCCATCTGCTCACACCAGTCCAGTTCTACACCAAGGAACTCTGCACAAGTTCTCAGGACACAGGCAGGCAGAAGCAGTAAGCCTCTCAAATAAACTGCTTCCAGACCAGTTCCTAATTCTTTCTCACCTTCATAAACCAAATTTCACAGTCCATATTTCTTAGTGTATTCAGGTCTTTCAACTCCAACCAGAATGGTCCATCACACTGAACTTATAGTACTGCAAAGTGTCTCTTACTCTGAGGTGAGGTTTTTAATTCTTTCACATTCCTCCTGCAAATCAGTTCCAAACAGCCAAAGCCACTAAATCAGTGTTCTAGTAGCGACAACAGACCTCACTTCTGGTTCCAAAACTGTTTTAGTCAACTTTCTCATTGCTGCAACAAAGAATGGGTTTATTTTACAGACATGAGGGAACCTCCATGATGACAGGAAAAATGATGGTATGAGCAGAGGATGGGCTTCACCTCTATTACAGAACTGCAAATAGAAGCTGGAAAATGTGACAAAAACTGGCAATGGGAAACCAGTTATAACCCTCAAAAGCCCACCCCCCAAAACACACCTCCAACAAAGTTCTAAATCCAAAAATGCTATTTGCTGGCGTTCAAGCATTCAGAACCCATTAACTTTATATTAGACATCTGAATCAAACCACCATATATGCCCTGGCTAGCCTAATATTTACTACATAATCTAGGCTAATCTCAAAATTCTGTCAGTCTTTCTGTTTCAGCCTTCCAAATGCTGGGGTTATAGGTATACACTATCACATATACCTTACTAATTTTTTTTTAAATCTTTTTATTGACAACTTTCCTAAGAATAGAGAATAAACCATAATTTCTTCCCATTACACACATTCCAAGATCTCCCATGCATTCTGGAAGTGGGTAGTACCAAACATTTTGTAAACTGTATTTTCCTTATATATGCATGCTGGAGAAAAATTTTAATTTCTAAGTTAGGTACAATAAGAACTGAACAGTAAAAACTGGCAATAAATAATAGAATTGTAGTTTATATTATAACTATAGTTATGTGAATGTGATTTTTCTGTTGAAAGTCAAGACAAATATTAATATTTTCAGGCCACAGTTAACCACAATTAAATAAAATTTTCAGAAGCAAAACAGAATAAGACTTCTATGAAATTGAGGATGAAATTTGGCCTACTTTTCCTTTGACCCTATTATAAGTTATATACACATTTCTTTAACTTAAGATGTTATTCCTGGATTGGTGTCTGTTTTTAACTGATTTACTGACTATTCATCTAACATGTGAACTGATACCTATTATGTTTCAGATCTCTAGGAGGTATCATAGCTAAACTGCAAATCTAGACTGCTGGCATAGTTGCACACACCTTTAATCTCAGCACTCAGGAGGCAGAGGTAGAAGGATCCTTTTGAGTTTGAGGCCAGCCTGGAACTACAGATTGAGTTCCAGGTGAGCCTGGGTAAGAGTGAGATAAAACAGAAAGAAAGAAAGAAAGAAAGAAAGAAAGAAAGAAAGAAAGAAAGAAAGAAAGAAAGAAAGAAAGAAAGAAAGAAAGAAAGA
>PVHP010029267.1:0-14861 GCA_004024765.1 Zapus hudsonius
AGAAAGAAAGAAAGAAAGAAAGAAAGAAAGAAAGAAAGAAAGAAAGAAAGAAAGAAAGAAAGAAAAGAAAGAGAAAAGAAAGCCAGGTGTAGTGACACATACCTTTAATCCCAGCACTCGGGAGGCAAAGGTAGAAGGATCACCATGAGTTCAAGGCCACCCTGAGACTACATAGTAAATTCCAGGTCAGCCTGGGCTACGGTGAGACCCTACCTCAATAAAAGAAAAAGTAATCTTCTTCTATGAATGATTAACACTCTAAAGCTATCCGTTCTGATCAAGTAGATAAAGGTTTAACATTACTCATGCCCACTGTTCAAAACATGAAAGACTTCTCATGCTTCTACCTAATTTTTTTTCCATCAGATTGATTGCCTAGGATTTCCCAGCTATAAGGTACTTGCAGATGCTGTTTTTATTCTTTAAATGATGGGACCACTGCGCTTGGTGTCTGCATTCATAACTTCAGAACCTATGCACTTGAGACTTGTGCTAGTTGGTGCTTTGATGAAATGAAAACAAACCCAAACACCCATCCAAGGAAGTGTTAAATCAATAATGCCGATTTTTTTCTCATGTAGCCCAGGCTAGCCTCAAACTTCCTATGTAGACAAGGATGGCATTGAATTTCTGATCCTCCCGCCTCTACCTCCCAAGCGCTGAGATTTAAAGGCACACGCTGGCTTATGGGATGCTGGAGACAGAACCCAGGACTTGCTAGGCAAGCCCTCTACCGACTGAGCTTGTAAGACTTGGAGAATTCAGCTCGATTCAAAAGAGATCAGAAACTAAAAGAAAATTAGTCTGGATATGAGGGAGGGTAGGGAGGGAATGAATCATAATGGTTTATTGCCTATAATTATGGAAGTGATCAATAAAAAATTTTTAAAAATTAATCTGGATATATAAATGTTGTACACATAACTCACATATGCAACATAAATATATACATACATGTACATAGTCCTATTGGAGAGGCAAAAAAATCAGGAGATTAATAGATCTTAGAGATAAAAATGATCGCAAATTATAGTATGTATCATACAGTGGTTTGGAAATAAAAGTCCCTTCAATTCACATGGTGTACATTGGATTGCAAGGAAGGAAACGAGTTTGAGAGGCAGGAGGATCAGTTCCAGGCCAACCTTATCTACACGAGATCCTATCTTGAGAAGGAAGGAAGGAAGGAGGGAAAGGAAATTAAATGGGATTTAGGGGGTTAAAATTGATGAAAGTCCTTTTAAAGGAATGGCTTGTGGATGGATTTCCAGTGCATTCAACAGGACAGGAATCTAGGTGACTGCTGGCTGACCTGATGAGTTTCTTTTTCCTTCTGTCTCTGATTGGAGAAACAGTTCACCCTGCATCTCAATAAAACTTTACTAGACATCCAGGTTGCTAATGGAGTAAACTCAGAATCAATACATGTATTCATCATGTCACACACACATACAGGTCAAGGGTTAAGAAAATATTTCCAGTGCCATTGTAATCAAGCTTCTGTAATTAGGCTGTTTTCCGATTCCTTGCGGATATGTGTTGGGAAGGGTCCAAGGGGCTTTCAATCAAGTGACCAAATATTAAAAACTCCATCACTTAAAGCAAGTGCCCTCCCTTGACATTAGATTAAGACACGACTAAGACCATGGACCTGCCACTTCTTAACTCTCCATGGGCATGTTCACCCACTCTCTGCCTCAGTTTCTCAAACGGAGAATCATACCCCTAGACCAGCGAGCCAGCTCTGCCTCAGTTTCTCTACCTGTGTACAGGAAAAACAGTGCTTAACCCATAGAACTGTTGGGTTAAGTAAGTTAATATGGGTGAGGTGCTTCATAGTACACTGAGTAAGTATTCATTTAAAAATATTTTTTCATTTATTTATTTGCAAGAAGAGAGAGAAAGAGAGAGAGAGAGACGGGTTATGCAAGGGCCTCCTGCCTTTGCAAAGACATTCCAGATCCATGCACCACTCTGCATCTGGCTTTACATGGACACTGGGGAATTGAACCTGGGCCTTTAGGCTTTGCAAGCAAGCACCTTAATTGCTGAGCCATTTCTCCAGCCCTCAGTGTGAACTCTTATTATCGTTTAAGACCTGACTTGCAATAGGTCATTATAGGACTCAAAGCGATCATGTTGACTATTTTAAACGTATCCTAATCACACACTATCATCTCTGGCTGTATTCAATTTTTGTTTACGTGTTAAGTGTGCAGAATCATAGGCTGGGAATGTAGCCCAGTAAAGCCTGGCATGCACGAGCCAAGCACTAAATAAACTGGGTGTGGTGATACACACCTGTGATCCCAGCACTCAAGATGATATGGAATCAGGAGGATTGGGAGTTCAAGGTTTTCCTTAGCTACATAGTGAGTTAGAGATCAGCCTGAATTCCATAAGACCTTGTCTCAAACAACAAAAATCACATAGAAATGGCCATATAGGGTCTGAGGAGATGGTACAGCCAGAAAGACAGCTTGCTATGCAAGCATGAGGATCTGAGTTCCATCCCTAGCACCACATTAAAATAAAAGTAAAGTAAAATAAAATAAAATAAAATAAAAAGCTGGGCATGTTCACGCATGCCTATAACCCCAGCACTGAAGGCACCAGAGACAGGAAGATCTCTTGGGGCTCCCTAGTCAATCTGTCTAACCAAAAGACAAGCAAACAAGAAAAAACAGGGAGCTCCAGGTCAAGGAAACAAGGCAAAGAAAGGAAGAGGAGGGCCCGTCGGGTAAGCTAGGCATGGTGAGTATTGGACATTCATATCGTCACATTCATGTGCATACATCATACAACATCTATAGTACACACACAAAAAAACAATAATAAAATGATAAATAGTGGTCATATATACTATTTTATTGGAAATTACATAAAGAAGGTGAATCTGATATATACTGATGAATTAATCAACTACATTTCAGTAAGTCTGGATGCTTGGGGGGCGCACAGGACTCTTTTTCAAGCACTCTCAAAGAAGGCTCTGGAACTCTCTTGAATGTTGGCCTGACGATTATTTCTGATGAAAAAAAAAAATAGGAAGGGCCGGGCATGGTGATGCACGCCTTCAATCCCAGCACTCAGGAGGCAGAGGTTGGATGACCTCCATCAGTTTGAGGCCATCCTGAGACTACATAGCGAATTCCAGGTCAGCCTGGGCTAGAGTGAGACCCTACTTTGAAAAAAAGAAGAAAGAAAAAGAGAAAAATGAAAAAAAAATAAAAGTAGAAAGGAAGATGCTTCCTGTAGCAATGGGAAAAGGCACCCTTAGGAGACATCTCGGGCTTCATTTGAAATACTTTGAATGCATGTCTGGGACAGAGGACTTTACCCAGTGTGGATTTCTGACCTGTAAGGACCTCACAAGATGACAAAAACAGCAAAGTTGTAAAAAAAAAAAAAAAAAAAAAAAAACAGGAAAGCGTGAGACAAAAGAATGTAGGATGCCCCTCAACTAAGACCATGGAGTCCAGGGAAGTTTGAGAAGCCACCAGAGATCCAATCAGATTCCCCAGCACCCACGTAAAGCCAGATGCACAAAGTGGCGCATGCATCTGGAGTTCGATTTCAGCGGCTAGAGGCCCTGGCGTACCCATTCTCTCTCTCTTATCCCTCTCTGCTCAGAAATAAATAAAAATATTTTTAAAAGGTCTTATACCTTTATGGTACATGCATAATTTGGAGGAAGTCCTCTAGAAAGATGACTAGATTCTCAGCAGACAAAACAAAAACCACATGCCTTAAAATGCCCATATTCTCAGTGTAAAGCACTGTCTACAAATGCCAACTGGAGCCACAGCCATGATAAAACGGCATCAATTTGGGGTTATGGATGCTTTGATTAGTCCCACTCAAGCAATAACAGGCTTTCAGTCGCCTCAAAGTCCCCCAGTGCCTACAGAGGGACAAGTTTATGGCCACAAGCGCACACAATATTACCAAGTGGAAATGGGCTTGGATACAACCAAGGCTGGACACTTCTGTTTTCACCTGCGTTTCTCTTTTTTTGTGAAGAGATCAGAAGGTCCCTCTCGGAACCCTGATTCATCAAGGGAAAATCAGAGGAAACACAGATCAATTCTTCTGCCAGGCCCTCCAGCCACAGGCCTTGCCAACATCTCACAGTACAAAGAGAGCCATGGCTTCCACTAGGGACCAAGAAGGACTAATGGCCACTGTCACACCTGATGTTATCCCCCACCCATCACGAGTTTTCTAAAAACTAATACACATTGTTCCTTGAGACAGTATCCTCGTGTTAACCTCGATTCCTGTTGGGAGATTACAAATTCAAGTCATGATGAAAAATCGTGCCCTATAAACACAGTCTTACCCACTAAAACACACACACACACACACACACACACACACACACACACACACACACACACACACACCTGCGATTCCAAACATTACATTAACAAGAGATTCTAAATGGGTCTTCATGTATGAAAAGTGGACAGACACAGATGTGAATTCTCTCAGTTCTTGTGGCCATGGTGGTGGAGGGGGGGGTATGCTGGCTCCCCAGTGATGGACCCAGTTTATGGGTTTGGGATAATTTCAGGACAGAGGAGCTTCCTAGAAGAAGTCTTATTCTTCTTATTCTTATTGTCTTCACCTTCCAACACCCACACCTCCTCATCCTCCCTAGCCAAGGTGGATCGGGCGGACAGGGGACAGGGATGGGGATGTCCACAAGGCCTGGGTCCCCAGCTCTGATCTGAACCTCCAGCAGCAGCTTCGCCAGCTCGGTGGCAGAGGAGGAGGAGGAGGCCTGGCGGTTTCATCATTAATGCTGCAGAAGGACAATAGCTCATCAAGCCCCCACGAAAAAAGCCCCCCGGACCCCTCGTCGTCGTCTCGGAGCCTGGGCTGGCGGGGGGACGAGGCTGAGCGACTCCTCCTAGAGGTGGTTAGCAATCCCTTCTCCCTCCTCCTCCTCCTCCTCCTCCCCCTCCGTTACTACCCGCGGCCCAGAGAACTGCCGCTTGCCGCCATTGACACGCACCGATAAAACCCCCAAGAAAGGCAAGAAGGGTCCATCGAAGGCCGGTACCGGCGCGGCGCCGCGCGGGCCGAACCTGCGCCCGGAGAGGGGCGCGCGGAGGGCACCGGGGCGCCGGGGAAGCGGGCTGCGCAGCACCAGGTGAGCCCGCCATGGCGATGGCATTATTGTTTTAGGGGGGACTCCGGGGTCTGCAAACAAAACGCGCTTTCCTGCCGTGGTCACAGGGCAGGGGAGGACCAGAGGGGAGCCACCCCGAGGCTCCCCACATCCCCGCAGAGGGCGCGCACCCCGAGATCACCTCTGCCAAAGAAATTAATAAATCGATCTGCCCAACTTGCTTCCTCGGGAAATTTTAAAAAAAGGAGGTGTGGGGGGGTGTCGCTGAAAGACGCGGTAAAAAAAATGTCCTGCGGCGGCGGGTAAAGGACCCCCCCCCCCATCCAAGCATCTCCTCCCAGGCAGGGTGGATGGAGAGATCCGGGGGGCAGGGGCGAGGCTGGCCCTGGAGGGAGCCGCGGGCTCCCTGGATACGGGGTTGGGGCGCCGAGGACGGAGGACGGGACCGGGCGGGGGGCGCGGGGTGTGCCGAGGCCGAGGGCGCACGATCGGGGGTCTCCGGGGTGCCCCCGGGGCTGGACGCGAGCGGCTGGGGGTTGACAATGGAAGAGGCGCGGGCGCGGAGGGAAGGAAGGGCCGGCGATCGGAGGGCGGGCGGCGCCGGAGAAGGTCAGGCCGGGGACGCGGGGCGGTGGAGGAGGGCGCACGGGGCCCGGACCCCCACCTCCATCCCCACCCCACCCCCATCCCCGGTACTTCCCCCTTGGGTTCCCTTTCCGGGGCGCCGGGGGAGGGTGGGGGTGTGATTTCCCCGGGAAATGGCGGCTCCTGCGCGATTCTCGGGAGCCAGTCTCTCGGCTCCCCGCTTTGCGCGGGAAAATAATCATCATCATCATATCATCGAGCAAAAGAGGATCGAAGCGAAAGTGGGTGTCGAGTAGGAAAACGGTTGCTCGGGGCGCGCGGGCGGCCGCGCGAACCGCTCGGGCGCGCGCGGTGCTTTTGAAAGGGTGGAAACCAGCCCAGCCTCCCTCGGGTGCCAGGCTGCCATCCAGGTGCCACCCCGGTGCCAGCCAGGGTGTCTTTCCATGCCTTTCCTCCTGGGGGCACCCTCAGCTCCTGCCCTCTTTGTTTCTTAAAACAATGGCCAAGGCCTCTCATGAGCCTTCTCCAAGAACCGAACAGGATGGGTTGTTGGGGGGGGGGGGATGAAATGGGTCCCTGAGCGGGGAAGGGTGCTGATTTAGGCCTGGCTCATTGCTGGACGTTTGGGCAGAGGCCCTTGGGTGGCTAGAGGATGACAGGGGCCAGAAGAAATGGGCTGGAAAAACAAAGCCTGGGTCATGGGTATGGAGCAGGCAAGTTGGGAACCATCCGAAGCTCTTGATTGTGAGGCAGTACTGTCCCTGGGGAGCTCTTAGTGGGACCTGAAATAAGAGCCCACAGACCCTAGGAGCCCCTGGGGTGGTCAACCCACCATAACAAATGGCCTCACTTGTGTTTGTGTTGAAATACAATTGTACCCTCATTGGTTCTCCCAGTCTGTGAGATAAAGAGGAAACATTACTTACTAAGAACTAGTGTCTTCATTTGTTTCAAAACAAGCCAAGTTATGTATAATTCTCAATCTGCTCTTATCAAACTGAAAGTTGGCCCTTTAGGAAACTCTTGCTGTGTTAATGAAGTGTTCAGAGCTCCAAGATTCAATATTCTACTTTGAAGTTTGTTGGAACTACCTCAGACCAAGATGTTCACATAAATAGTAGCATTGCTGGAGGGGGAGAGGGAGTGGAGAATTCTATCTTGACAAAATAATTTACACCTTTAAGAACCCCTTCGTTCCTGCAGCCAAATTCCCTCTTAAAATATCCCCTCTTTTCCTCTTCTCTGGTTTTCCTGTGCTAACAAAACTCTGCCTCACCTGGATCCGTTCATGCTCAGGCGTCCAACATTAGTGGGTTCTGCTATTTCTGAATGCTCTAAGGAGAACTTACCCCTGTGGATCCAGAATAGCCCAAAGCTGGGGACCCTTCTCACCTTTGAGTCTTCTGTCTCGTCCCCAGCTTTGCCAGGTTCCTTGGGCATGCTGTGTCCCAGCGGGTGAGCTCCCCTGCTAGTAACTGTCTGACACAAGCACGTCTGTTTTCTCTGCCTCCTGCCAGCAAAGCGGGAGGTGAATTCTGATGTAGGCAACTTTAAATGTGTAACTATGGGGGGGGGGACTGTGCAAACATTCAGCTGTTTTTCATTCTTAAGTTAGATGCAGTCTGGGTAAATGGTTCTGAAAAGTGTGTGTTGCTGAGAGGAGCAGGTTAAGCGTGTTCTATCTCTTTCATCTTGTGAAGTCACAGCCCTGCTCTAGGGAAACTTCCAGAACAGGCCTGGGAGATGATTAAATGTGCAGGCAAAATGGAGTTGAAAGTGAGTTGGTGCAATTAAGGTAAGCAGTGTCCAGGTAAAGCCACATGCAAAGGTGGTGCATGCATCTGGGGTTCATTTGCAGCAGCTAAGGCCCTGGTGCATCCATATATTTATATCCATGTTCTTTCTCTCTGTCTATCTCTCTCCTTGCAATTAAATAAAACAAAGTGTAGCTGGTGAGCTGGTGGGAAAAGAGACACTTCCATATATGGCCTATAGCTCTGGACACCGATGGAGCCAATTTGGAGGGAAGCTTGACACGTTAAATAATTAACTAGCACATTCTATGGCCCAGCACTCCATCCCTTAGGTGTGTGTCCTAAAGAAGCAAGCACACACATGCTCCCATGTCTAGGGATGTTCACTAAGTGTTGGTACTTGTAACATTGGAAATAAAGTGACAGCCATAAATAGGGAAGGGGTGAATTCTGGTATGTCTCTCTTCTGGAAGATTAGGCAGTAGTTAACAGTAATGAAGCCAGGGCTGGAGAGATGGTGCAACAGTTAAGGTGCTTGTCTGCAAAGCCTAGTGACCCAGGTTCAATTCCCCAGTACCCAGGTAAAACAGATGCACAAAGTGGCACATGCATCTGGAGTTTGTTTGCAGAGGCTGGAGGCCTTGGTGCACACATTCTTTCTGTCTGTCTCTCTTCTATCCTGTCTCTGCTTGCAAATATATATATACATATATATATATATACACACACACACATATATATATATATATTTAAAATACAGAAGCCAATATATAGACACAGAGAAACATCACCAACAGATGCTACAAATAAAAAAAAAGACAAATTGGAACTGGGGTGGAGCTCAGTTGGTAGAATGCCTGTCTAGCATGCACTAAGTCTTGGGTTTGATCCCCAGCACTGCGTACACTTGGTGTGGTAACACATGGGTGCAAATCCAGCCCTCAAGAGATGGAGGCAGGAATATCAGAGCTATCGTCAGCTGCATAGCAAGTTCAAGGCCAACCAGGGCTACATGAGAACCTGTCTCAAAAAGCAAAAAGGAGCTGGAGAGATGGCTTGGTAGTTAAGGAAATTGCCTGCAAAGCCTAATGACTCAAGTTCGATTCCCCAGTACCCAGGTAAAGCCAGATGCACAAAGTGGCACATGCATCTGGAGTTCGTTTGCAGAGGCTGGAAGCCCTGGTACACACATTCTCCCTGTCTGTCTCTCTTTTCTCTCTCCTCTCTCTCTCTGTCTCCTTGCAAATAAATAAATAAAAACGTTTTTTAAAGCAAAAGAAAGGAAGCAATGGGGGAATAAAAGAGAGAGGGAGGGAGAAAAGAAAGAAAAAAGAAAGAGGGAAAGAAGGAAGAAATGAGGAGGGGAGGGAGGGAGGAAGGAAGGAAGGAAGCAGGGATGGAGGAAGGAAGGAAGAAGGAAGGAAGGAAATGCTGTGTGGTACTATTGCTAAATGAAGTGAAACCATATGGATTTCCACACGTTAAAATATCCTAACAAATGTGCAGAATAGTCTAAAAGAAGCTGCCCACTAAGAGAGACATGAACTAGAGGAATTACGGAGCAGAGCTGTTGTCACACTGTTGTTTGGACTTCCTGCAACCATTGTTGTATTTGACATTGAGTTAATTTGTAGGCAGCTTGGACAACCAAATGTAATTAGTAATTGAGAGGCGATTGATAGATAGTGTGTGATGAAAGCCACATAGTGCTACAACGATTTTTAAAGAAAGGAGAGGCTTTCAGGCTGAGAAGGAGGAATTGAGCCAGGCTGCCTAGAGAAAGTGGCGAGACTTGAGCGGAGGCACAGCGTGGTGACCAGGGGAAGGACTTGGGGTGCACACTGTGTAAAGCCACCGCAAGACTAAGTCCTGGTCTGTCCTACCAGTTCCCGTTGAAGGATCAGCCAAAAGGATGTTCAGCCTGTCCTGCCAGTGCGCCCTTGGGAGAAGGGAGGCAGAGACAGGTGAATCTCCCCAAAGCTCATGGACCAGCTAGCCTGGAGAATGGAGGGGTGAGCAATGAGAGACCCTGTTCCCAACTGGAAGGCAAGCACCAGCACCTGGGAGGTGTCCCCTGACATCCACACGTGTGTCTTGGTGCACACACACACACACACACACACACACACACACACACACACACAGAATATAGCAACAGTTAGAGGATAAATTTTTTTCTCGTGGGTGCACACTGATATATCTACTATTGGGAATTAAGTCAGAGGGATAGATGTGGATCCCCCAAAATCACAGAGGGACCCTTAAAAATGCTTTTGAGGTAAAATATTGAAAGTGGTCTTCTTTCATCTATTTACTCATTCAGAGAACATTATTCTGATGCATCTCTCATGTCAGCAAGGATCTGTGAGGCTTGAATGGAGGAGGATTTGGGAACTGTGGGGACGGGGGGTTCTGGGTATGGTCTCACATAGACTGTATGGCCATGTCGAGTCACTTCCTGCCCTCTGCCCCTTCCAAACTCTTGGCACTGTGGCAAAAATTAGGGAAAGGGGATTAAACGATGGGTCACTCAATCCCTTCCTGTTGTAGATGGTTGGTTTGTGATTCCTACAGTCCCAGAACTGTCATTCTTGTGAGTCCCAGACAGATGGACTCCTTGGAGATGCTGAGAGTAGACGTGAAGGGGCCTCAAAGTACCTCATCTGAGAAAAGAAAGTGCTCTTAGGAGGTCATGGATTATCTGGTTCTTAAATTTCTGTAGGGTTAAAAGTTCATTAATTACCATACTGGGCATATAGCTCAGTGGTAAAGCACATGCCTAAATATGCAGCTGTTGTAGTCAACCATGTACTGATGGAATGAACCTCCAAACCAGGCCCAGTTATGGGAGGAAAGGATTTATTGAAGCTACAGATCCAGGGGAAGTTCCATAATGGTGAAAGAGGCTGGCCACCTTCAACAGGTCAAAGCAGAGAGAGAAACCTATCACCAGCACACACACACCAGCAAAACAGGCAGGGGAAGAACGATTTCTTTCCTCTTTATATAGCCTTAGGGTGGGTTCTTGTAACCCTTCCCCAGACTTGTTCAACGATTCCCTGAGTCTCTGGAATTTCCTTCCAGCACTGTCCTCCCAGGAAGGGATGTTTGTTTCTGGCTCCCCTGAGCTTCCTGACATCCTACCCCCTACTGAGAGGGCTGCCTTCCTGTGAACAACCTCAGAGACCCACCCAAGATGACTAAACAGGTCAAGTTGACAACAAAACTGAACCATCACAGCAATGCTCTGTGTTCCATTCCCAGCACTAAAATAATAATAATTATTATTATTATTAATTCATTATTGTCCCTTGACACCGGCTCCTAAAAGCAATGAGAAAAATAAAAAGGTGTTGCTAGCTGGGCATAGTGGCGTACACCTTTAATCCCAGCACTCAGGAGGCAAAGGTAGGAGGATTGTGGTGAGTTTAAGGCCACCCTGAGACTACATAGTGAAGTCCAGGTCAGCCTGGGCTAGAGTGAGACCCTACCTCGAAAAACCAAAAAAAAAAAAGTGTTGCTTACTTTGCGGTTTCATGTTATCTTGCTGACAGCTCTGTGGTAGGATTGTTGACTCTGAAACCAAGGGGTAGCTAGACAGGCATATACTCGAGATGTTTGAAGACAGCATTCCACAAAAAGTAGTCACCTAATGACAATAATGGAGGGTGCTTTTTTTGTTTGTTTGTTTTTTTGAAAAAAACAAATTTTGTAGGGTTGGAGAGAGAGCTTAGCAGTTAAGGCATTTGCCTGCAAAGCAGAGGAAGCTGAGTTTGATTCCCCAGGACCCACGTAAAGCCAGATGCACAAGGTGGCACATGCGTCTGGAGTTTGTTTGCAGTGGCTGGAGGCCCTGGTGTGCGCATTCTCTCTCTGTCTCTCTCTCTCTTTTTCTATCTGCCTCTTTCTCTCTCTTACACTTTCAAATTCAATAAATAAATAAAATATTTTTTTAAAAAAGAAACAAATGGTAAGAATTCATGTTTATTAAGCGGCTCCTTCCAGCCAGCTTTGGTTCTAAGCTCTTTCTATGGAAGGACCTCTGGAATTCTGACCACAGCCCCAGAGATAGATACTATAACACCCATCTTTTAGAAAAGAAAGCAGAGGCTAAATGACATTCTAACAAGGCTCTCCCAGGATTCCTGATTCTCAGGCTGTACTGCAATATGAACATATGCAAATTTTCATTTGCATAAAAACATTTATTTGCATCTGTGTTTGGCCCAGCTGTGACAAATGAAAGGTAAAGAAAATCAGATTAAGCCACATAACCCTGTACTTCAAGCTGTCTTGTCACAAAGTATGAAGTGAGATAAATGTGGTGGTTTCTCTGAAGCCCATACCATTCATTTATCCATCTCGCCATCCATCATACTTTACCCGATTTATTTGACTGGCATGGCCAATTTGGACCTGGAATGAAGTAAGTAATTCAAGTCAAAATTCCTGTGCTTTGACATGAAAAGTGTATGGAAATACACATCCATCCAGCTCAACAGCTTCGGTTTCAGTGATTCACAAGTGTTACCTATACTGGCTCTTTTAGGATTTGGGGTTTTTTTATTTAAACTTAAAATGACAATATATAGTCATCCCAAAGATTTTGGGTGTTACTTCTGGATAGGAAAGGCATAATGATATAGTCTACGTGCCTACATTTGAGTGTTTCCATGACAACAGTATAAAACATAATAATAGAAAATCAGATTATCTGGGAACCCAGGGCTGGCTGTGCTGGCACTGCCCATGGTATAGGTTGAGAATGATGAGACTTGTATTCGGAGCTGCCTGATAAAGCATAAAATTTAACAGTGGCGGTGGTCTACAGAGAAATCAAGTTCAATAGCTTCCACAATAGATAACATAAACTTTTAGGTCAAATGACAACTCAGTGGGTTCCCCATGAGAGGCGAACCTCCAAGTTGATCAGTCCTGTGGAATCAGCGGCATAATAATCCATTCAAGCATTCCTCTACCTGCCCCGCGACTAAACAACAGCTTTTATTACTTTAGCTGTTCTCTAGTTGAAAACATACAACGTAGATCACTGCTTTGGAGACTGTTCCAGATGCAAAACTAAGTAGCTTTTCCAGGCCCAGTTTAAAAAAAATTTTTTTTTGACAATTTCATACCTGCTTTGTTATTTTGATCCTCTTCACCCTACTAGTACCTTGTTATTTATCAGACTATGAGCAACTTAGCAGCCACAGCGTTGACGAATATGACTCCCCCTCCCTCAGCAGCGATCGACTACCAATCACTTCTCTGGGGAGGAGTGAGGTCTCATGAGCCCTCCCCCATTCATGGGGGAACACTGAGGGGTTCAATCTGTGTAGGAAACCCCGGATGCCATGAGGTCATAAGTGTAACACTCCACAGCACTCCTCCCCATCCCCCAGCCCTTGCATTCTTCTCCACCCCCTTCCAAGATGTTCCCTGAGTCTTGGAGGAGAATATATAGATGTCCTATTTAGCACCAAGTACACAGTAGTCACTTGTTTTCAACATTGTCACCAGCCATACTTTTCTCTACATGAACCTCTTGCCCACTGCAAAAAGAAACTTTGGTTTTGGTGATTGAGGCCAAGAATGGCACTCATCCTCAGACCTAAACATAAATACTCTTAAAAACTCGGTGTTTCTTTTTCTGTGATTATCATGGGCAAAGAAGGGAACAGTGACTTCAAAGAAAAGACCCCTGGGAATAACTGACCTCCTGGGTGTTGCAGTTCTGAAACTGTTAAGTAACAGGTGGGGTCAGGGGTCACCATGTTGAGCATCTTCATGGAATGACTGTATCTTTTCAGCTGCAGGAGACCTCAGAGGTCAGCAGGTGTGATGTTCACAGGCAGAAAACTCCACAGAACCCTGGGAATGAATTGGGGGAATCGAGCCATCCAGGTTCCCAGGCACCTTCCTCCCATCAGTGTTAGACGTGAGAACTCCTTTCATTCAAGCCAAAAATCTGACTTACTCAAAGGTCACCCACAGCTGGTCAGCATGGAGATAAACGAGGGCTCTGCCTGTGGCCACCACTTTACTATTCTGTCCCCTTGGGGTTTAGAGGTTTCAGCCACAGGGTGGGTGGTGCAGTGTGGCCAGTGGTAATCCTTCACTGGGTTGGCACTCAGAGACACATACCTGGGTAATGAGCAAACATTGCCATTAGTCAACAGCACAAAGCCCCGGCCACTGCTTGAGGAAGGACAATAACAGAAACAGGACGGGGGTATGGTCAAGGAGTGGTGGGAAGGAACAGCCCACCAGTGTTCACCTGCCCAGCATACATGGATGTCTCTGGAAGCTCCTAGTGGGTCAGGCAGTGTGATGGTTAAGTTTTGATGTCAACTTGACCTTTCAAGTAATCTTGGGTGGGTCTCTGAGGATGTTTACAGGAAGGCAGCCTCTCAGTAGGAGGCAGGATGTAAAGAAGCTCAAAGAAGCTAGAAGTAAACATCCTTTCCTGTGTGGGAAGTGCAGGAAGGAAATTCCAGAGACTCAGGAAGCCATTAAATCTGGGGAAGGGTTGCAAGACCCCACCCTAAGGCTATATAAAGGGGAAGAAATTCTCTCCTTGGCCACTCCTGCCTGTTTGCTGTTCTGTGTGTGGTATTGGTGATAGATTTTTCTCTCTTCTCAGACCTGTGAAAGAGGGCCAGCCTCTTTCGCTGTTAAGGAGCTTCCCCTCAATCTGTAGTTTCAATAAATACTTTCCTCCCCCAAATTGTGCCTGGTTTGAAGATTCATCCCAGCGGTGTGTGGCTGACCAGAACAGGCAGCAACTCTGAGAAAAATCCCACCTGAGAGACAAGGCTCATAGTTAGTGCTCTACCCAGAAAAACCCAGAGGACACTGCTCACAAAAAAACTGCTACTACTTTGAAACTCTTGGATGTTGAAGAAAGGATAGTTTTTCCTTGAATCCTACCTGTCCTCAACAAACAAAAACAAGCAGAGATTAGACTGGATCTGGCAGGGATTTTCTTTGTAGTTGGTTTTCTATAAATACATTCAAAAGCATTTTCTGATTGGCTTTCTTCTAGGGTGCATTCCTAACTCGGATTTAATGAAAACTAAGATGATTAGTTGTTTCTCATCCAAAAGTTCCATCTGTGACCAAACATATTAAAATATAACATAAGGTTAGACATGAAGAAAGAAACTATACAGCAACAACGTCTGTTTTTCTCTTTAAGAGAGAGAGAGAGAGAGAGAGAGAGAGAGAGAGAGAGAGAGAGAGAGAGAGAGAGCACCAGGCCAGTGGCTCACATCTATAATCCCAGCATTCAGGAAGTTAAGGATCACCAAGAACTGGAGGTCAGCCTGGGCCACATAGTGAGTTCCAGGCCAGTCTGCCTCAAAAAATAAATAAAAGTGGGGACT
>PVHP010029268.1:0-22493 GCA_004024765.1 Zapus hudsonius
GTCATAATGTTCTCTCTCTGCAATTCTGTATGAGCTTCTTCCACTTCCTTGCCACTTTCGTGTTCCATAATGGGACTAGCTGCCGTGGTTTGGGAAGTTACGTTTTTCCTTTGGCTTCTGCCCATGCCCAGATAGAGAAGTGGGGCTCAGTGGTCACGAAGCTGATGAGAGGCTGGGCGACCCCAAACCTGGGCCTGTATTCCAGACAGACCCCAAACCTCCGTAGAGAGACACTCCCTCCCCTCTCAGAAGGTGGAGAGGACCGCCTCTGAGGACCGGCTGCTCCCACAGGGAAGCCTCTCAGTTGGCGCCAAGTACTGGGAATCTGCCACGAGGGGATGAAGGCAGAGCCTGAGGTGCATAGGCAGGGCACAGCTGCTGGCTCCCCTCCAGAGCTGAGAGCTGCTGGCTCCCCTCCAGAGCCGAGAGCTGCCCGGAACCCGCAGCGGTTCTGAAGCTGAGGAGAGGCTGGGTGGCCCCAAATCTGGGCTGTATTCCAGACAGACCCCAAAACCTCCGTGGAGAGACACTCCCTCCCCTCTCAAAAGGTGGGGAAGACCGCCTCTGAGGATCAGCTGCTCCCGCGGGGAAGCCTCTCAATTGGCGCCAAGGATCTGAACCCGTGAGGGGACAAAGGCGTGAGCCCTGGGTGCACTAGGCCCAGCTAGCTCTGTGCTCCCCTGCAGAGCTGAGATCAGCTGGGGAACCCTGGGGTGGTCCCCAAAGCCCAGGCCGAGGAGAAGCCGTGATCGGGTGCCTGGGTCTCAGTCCTGCAATGAAACCTCCGCAGAGAGCTTGGAATCCGCCCTGAGGGGACAATGGCGGGAGCTAGTGGGGGGGGGAGGGCTCGGCCCTCTGCTCCACAGGGGAGCAGAGAGCTGCTGGTAAATCCGTCTGCCCCAGCCCAGGGGTTCTGAAGGGAGGGAGAGACGGAACTCGGGTCCGGCCAGTGTCCAAAGCCTGAATACCAGCTGAGGAGATCAAACCTTTTCTGCGAGTCCTGGCGACGTTGTTACTCGGTCACCATCTTGCTCCGCCCCCCACCCATACTTTAGTTTTATTATGCAGAATTTTCTTCACAAGAATGTTTAAGGTTAAAAATCAATCAGCATTAGTAATTTTAAAGAAATCCTATGCATAGTGGCTCACATTGTTAATCCCATCACTAGCAAAGCTGAGGTAGGAGGATAATCATGAGTTCCAGGTCAGCCTGAGCTAGAGATTTCTGCCTCAAAACACCATCACCACAAACAAAACAAGTGCTCTGGTCAGATGCTCTGGTACAGTCCTGTGGTCCCAACATGCAGGAGGAGGATACAAGCTCGAAGCCACCTTCTGCCTTAAAAAACAAACAAAAACCCCACAAAAGCAGGTTGGGGAGATGGCTTAGTTGTTGAAGATGCTTGCTTGCAAAGCCAGCTAGCTCAGGTTCATTTTCCCAGTATCCATGTAAAGTCGTGAACCCGCATTCTCTCTCTCTCCCTCTCAAATCAATCAGTACTTTAAAAAGGAGAAAGCTTGAATGAATAGGAAGGCCTCTATTTTTGTACTAGTTGCCTAATTGTGACATAACAAATTATCTCAAAGTTAACTACTTAAACAAGCTTATAATTAATGAGAGTCAGTACTTGGGAGTTGTTAGGCTGAGTGGTTCTGGCACAAGGCTCCTCTTTATTTTGTAGTGAAGACTTTGGCTGGGAGTGACATCATTCAAACCTTGGACTGTGGCTGGAAAAGTGCTCCCTTACTAAGCTATTGGCTGGAGTCCTCAGCTCCTTGTCCTCAGAGAGTGGCAGTGAGCCAGAAGTCCCCTGCTCCTGAGAACGTATCCATAACTTTGAATGGATCCAGTTCACTGGAATTTAGCCAGAAACATTGCTGCAGGGTTGGGGGTTGGGAGTTGCTCAGTTGGGGCTGGCTGTTTCTAATGCTTCTCTGTCATCAGCTTGCCAGTTCACCTTGTTCTTTCAATTCAGTAGATGTCTCCTAGTCACTGCTAAACTTCAAATAGACAATCAGTTTAGGACACTTTCAATTAATAGATACACATAGCCCCAACATGCTTAGCCCCCCCCCCCTCCAGTCCTCAGTCGTGTCTCCATATTCAGGAGGCCCACCCATTCCAGATTGGGTACTGTTCTTGCTTGTGATTAAGCCTGCATACTATTTCTGTCTTTGCTACAATTCTGAATCGTGTTTAATAAAGCCTATTACCTAAAGTCTTCTACTGGCCTTGTGATTATCTAGCAGCCCAGAAATGGTTCATTCTTCCTTCACTGCTTCTTGGGTAAGAACTCATTCAGCTCAGCTCACCCAGAGCAAGTGGAGCTACTCCCCCTCCCCTTTAAGCAGCTGGCTTCTTCAAGAGAACATAATTCAAGCAAGTGTCTATTAGACAGAAACCACAGAATCTTCTCATGACCTGTCACTTCTGCCATATTGTTTGTTCCAAGCTAGTTATCATGTGTGGCCTACACTGAAGTAGGGGGAGAGGTTCTATCTACAAATGCTTTCTTTTTTCTTTTTTCTTTTCCTTTTTTCTTTGAGACAGGAAGTAGGATCTCACTATTTTCTTAGGCTGGCTTTGAATTTCTAATCCTCTTGCCTCTGCCTCCCAGGTCCTGGGATTATAGGTATGTATCATCAAGTATGACAAAGTTCTGCTTCTTGAAGAGAGGACTATTAAAGAATTAGTGAATATGTTTAAAAATCATCACAGTTATGCTTATCCATCAGTTAGTTGAAGACCTAGATGAAAATCTTAATTTGACAAAAAACTCCAAACCCAAAAGATCATTCAAAAGCATAGTTGTCTAAGTTTCCTGGATAGGTGTGATAGAACCAAGTCTTTAGTTTGTAGTCATATATGACTTTGTGAGCACATGATAGTACAGAACTTGAAGAATCTTCTCTATTTCTAGTCTTAGTATTCTGATTGTCCCACAGGATTTGCAGATTTTATATTGAAGCTTATTTGAAACATTTCTTGATTTTTAGAGAAATAGTAGTGTAACCTCATTCAGATATCATTGAGAATGTCTTTTATTACAGATTGAGCTAATTAGCATTCAAATTCTTAGAATTCTTTTGTAAATACAATGAATGATATTAAGACAAATGCAGAGACAATTTTACCTAGTTGCTTACTACTATAAATTGTTTACTGTATTTCCTTATTGGTCTCTTTTTTTATACCAATTTCCTATGTTGCTCTTAAAGTGTTAAAAGGGAGTTCATTGAGTGGAACCCTAGCTTGACTTCTTTAATAGTTCAAGGAGTGTTTTATACTTTAGAGTAATCAAATTATACTTGCTGAAAAATTAGTAGTATTGATAATCACCATATGTACCATAGGAAAGGTGCAAAATGGTGTGAGGGTCCAAATGAAGATCAAATGTTTATGATGATTAATCATGAATGGGGAAATTTCTATTTGTAAGTACTATTGAAATGGATTTTACAGGTGGGGCAAACATTGTAATTAGAAAAGTAGTAAATGCTTATTTAATACCTTCAAAATTAAAGAAATAAGTAACTTGAACACCTAGAAACAATTACTGTAATACATGATAAGACATTGTAATACATGGGAGACATCTAGAGATCTAACTCAATGGCAAATAGCACACACAAGTCCCTGGATTTCATCTCTACCATTTGTTAGAGGTGAAGGGAAGGTGATCACCACAGAGAGAAACTGAGTCTTGAAGTCCTTTGTGATCTTGTCATAGAGAAGCTTTGATCATTGTCAGTAGCCCATTTGATTATCTTGCCATCATAACCATTTTTCATTTTGAAGGAAATTATTTTACTAGGCAGTACTTCAGTTTTTACATGGTTAGCTTGATTATAGATTCTTCATTCATGAAAATAGCTATCAGGTAACAATGTTCTGATTACTTCTGTATACACTGTCTGGTATAGTACCTGGGATAGTGTCAAGTGCTTTTATAATATATGTTCACTGAATGAATAGTTATAAAAGCTAAATGAAACTACATTTGAAGTGATATTAGTTATTCAGCTAAGTTTTAAAGATTTACTTATTTTACTTACAAGCAGGGAGATAGAAGAAAGACAGAGAATAGGCATGCCAGTGCCTCGAAATGCATATGCCACTTTGTGCATCTGGCTTTACATGGATACTGGGGAATCAAGCTGTTAGGCCTTTCAGGCAAGTGCCTTAACTGCTGAGGCCTCTCTCCAGCCCAAGATTTACTTATTAATATGATGTATATCACTTGATATTCTGGATTTTGAAGATGATTTTAAAATATAGTTGGTTCTCTTTTTCATTGTAAAATTTATGAGGGGTTGGAAGATTTGTATGTCAAAATTTTTCAAAGTTATATTTTGGTTAATTTTATCATCATTAGATTAAGGTACCTTTGAAATATATATATATATATATATACACTCATATATATGATTTTCACTGCCAGTGTCATGGAAAATTATTTCAAATGCAAGTGAATTAGATTCTAAGGTCAAGCCAGGGTTTTTGCTTGAGACCTGCACTAGGATTGCATGGTCCTGAGGTGGGATGAATTTTAATGAGGTTCCCTTTAGTTGGTTTTAATCAGTACAATATTCCTTGCATAGGCACATAGTACTTAATGAACTTGGTTTTAGCAATGCAGAGGATAAAATGCTCATGTGATGGATCATATATAGTTTGGTCAAAGATAATTCAGATATTTTTCAGCACAGCCAAATAATAAAAACTTTTAGGAGATGAGCAAACTGCTCTTTTACTGTTGGTGTTATAGATCTGTGCTTCCTTGTAGGCATAGAGAGCTAAGTGCTTTACCCAATTATCTGATGGTGTCCTCTCAACAGCTCAACTGTTAACAGAGGAATGACCAAGCTCTAGAGAGATGCAACTCCCTGTGCTGAGTTATGTAGCATTTCAGTGCTCAGTTCTATGATGGCTCACACCTTAATTCCAGCATTAGGGAGGTTAAGGCAGGAGGAGCCTGGTCTGGGATCTGTCTTTTAAGGGCTGTGCTATAGTCAGTGAAAGGTTCTGAGTGAGAAGGTATTATTTAGTTAGTTTTGAGAAAATTGACAAAGGATTTGTGATGTAGCTATAGTTGTTGTTGTTGTTTTTTTTTTTTTTTTCCCCCACAGTCCACTAGGAATGGAGTCTCTAGAAAGTATTCAATAGAATCAATACTGGTCCAGTAAACTGCTTGTTTCTAGTTTGGATATGCATTCTCAATAATAAAGTATATTAGAATTTAACTTCAATGGACACAACCACACCTAGAGTTTTAGATTTCAGGGTTTTAAAATGATTTTATAAAATCTTGTGTAAAACAGCTCAAGGTTTCAGTTCTGCAGTCTAATGAACAGCATCTCTGTTACCTTCTCTTTTTCTGTTTTCCAGTGGTCTGTGTTGGCCAATGAGGATGTATCCCTTCTTTATCTCCTGATGCTTACTTTTGGTTAGCTTGTTTAGCTGTGTCTGGAATTCCTGGCAACTGAAACCTGCTAATAAAAGTGGTAGAATGAAGTCAAGTTAATGGTTCCTTGATGCTTAATCTTTATTTCTGTCAATATAGCGAGATTATTGTATTCTGGGAAATCAGCAAATTGTTCTGTATTTAAAATACACTTGTAAAATTAAGTTGTTTGGTATTCTTATCTACTGTGGAGGTAATTTCTTTGCTCCCAAGGCAGTGAACGTTGATGTTGGCTGTTGTATATATATAATTGAAGTAGTCATTCTAGGTACTGTTGCTTTTATCAGACACAGTTTTGGAAAATTCGTGTATGTTTGTGGAATGTTAGGTGTGTGTGGTTATATGTATGCATATGTGCATCCATATGGACATCAGAAATGGGTATGGTTCCCTTCATGTTGTTTTCACATTTTCTAAAATGGTTTCTCAGTGACTTGGAGCATGTCACGTAGACTAGCTGGCCTTTGAGCCCTAAGGATCTGGATGTCTCTACTCACTATTCCTCTCCCTTTCCCCCAAGGTCTGGGATCATAAATGCATGCTTCCATGACTGGCTTTTTAAGATGGGTTCTAGGATTAAACTCAAGCCCTCATGTCTATAATCCTAGCACTCAGGAGGTTGAAGTAGGAGGATTACCTGAGTTCTAGGCCAGCCTGAGGCTATATCCTGAGGTCCAGGTCAGCCTTGGCTGGAGTGAGACATTGCCTCAAAAAAACAAAAGGCTTTCAAACTAATTTTATGCTTCTATGATTGATATTTTTATGAAAACACTTTCCTTACAAATACTGCATATAAAAAATTATGTAGTTATTTTGTGTGATGGATGCAATTGTATGTTTACTTGTTAGATTTGGCACCATGTATGCCTGTAGTATTTTTGTTTAGAAAGTGAATAAAATCAGATGGATGGAACAAACTTTAAAATTATCTAACTGTTTGCTTTCATTCACTATTTCATTTTTTACAGATATTGTACCCCAAGGTATTTGGATTATGAAGATTTGGAGCGCAAATACTGGAAAAATTTAACTTTTGTGGCACCGATCTATGGCGCAGATATTAATGGGAGCATATATGATGAGGTATATTTGTATGTAATTTATATTGTGCATTGTAAAGGATTGCTTGGTGACAGTGTTTCTGTTACAATTTTAGATAGCTGAGAAGTATTTATTTGTTCATAGCTTTTAGGTGATCCATAATTTCCTCAAATCCAGGAGATGATACTTTTCAATAGAATATTTGCAGGTGTTTTTTTTTCTTTTTCTTTTTTAGATAAGGTCTTATGTAGGTTGGCTTTGAACTGCCTAGTTGTTGATGACCTTGAGTTTTGAATCACCTCTCTTGATCTTGGGATAACTCTGTGTACCACCACTCCCAGTTCCTACTGTGCTGAGGATGGACGCCAGGTCTTCTACATGCTTGGGGAGCTCTGTAGCACATCTCTCCTTCTCATCAGTAGGATTTCTGCAGCTGGCGTTTTTCAAATCAAAGCTAATTGTGCAAATGACTGAGATTGTTTCATAGTAATGTGTTTTCTGGCTAGTATATGTATTACCTTAAAATACTATAAGCACAGCATATTATAAAAATGATTTGAAATCAGGAAATACTATTATCCATCATGCCTTAAAATGAAACCAGTATTGTAGAATTTTCCTTTTAGTCTTTATCTTTAGTCATTCAAAAGTTAACATTTGAATAGGCTTGTATTCTCTGTCTCTCTTCTTTGCCCACATCTTATCTCCCATGTCCACACCTAGTCTTTTTTTATGTGGGTGCTGTGGATTGAATTCAAGTCCTTGTGCTTGCACAGCAAATGCTTACCCACTGAGCCCCCCTCCAGTTTCTATGCTTCTTGGCATTATTTTTATTATATTATTTTTTTATTTGAAAGCAGGGTTTTATGTATTGCAGGTTGGCTTTGAACCTGACTAGCTGAGGATGACCTTGAGTTTCTAAACCTCCTGTCTCTAGCTACTTGGTGTTGGCATTACAGGTGTGCATCATCATACTGTGTTTGTGCAATGCTGGAGATTAAACCCAGGGCTTTGTGTATAGAAGGAAATCCCTCTATCACTTGAGAGCTATATCCCCAGCCCAATGTTTGATGCTAAATTAATTAATGTTGAGGTAGGGTCTTGCTCTCCCCCAGACTGACCTGGAGTTCACTGTTTAGTCCCAGGGTGACCATGAACTCATTGCTATCCTCCTCATTGCTATCCTCCTACTTAGGCCTTCTGAGTGTTGGGATTAAAGGTGTGCACCACCACTCCTAATTTTGTCATTCTTTTATAAGCATTTTACTTTTTTTTTTTTTTTTTTGCATTTTACCTTTTTTTTTTCTTTTTGTTTGTTTTATTTTGGGACAGGTCTTAACATGTATGTTGTTCTTGGCTGGCCTGGAAATTGTGATATAAAACCACACTGGCCTTGAGCTTGTAAGGATCTTCTTGCTTCTGTCTCTCAAGTGTAGGATAGCGGGTATGTGCCACCATGTCCAAATTATGGCAATATCTTAAATGGAATTAGAGAATCATGAAATTATAATTCACCCTCCATTCCTATTTATAGCTATTTTATTTAATTTAAAAAA
The DNA here is from genome assembly GCA_004024765.1 of Zapus hudsonius. NCBI lineage: Eukaryota > Metazoa > Chordata > Mammalia > Rodentia > Dipodidae > Zapus > Zapus hudsonius. The sequence continues at coordinate 8,063 of PVHP010029268.1, forward strand.
ATATTTATTAATTTTCAAGCAGAGAGAGAGAGGGAGGGAGGGAGGGAGGGAGAGAGAGAGAGAGAGAGAGAGAGAGAGAGAGAGAGAGAGAGAGAGAGAGAGAATGAATATGCACCAGGGCCACCACCTTGTGAGTCTGGCTTATGTGGGTCCTGGGGAATTGAACCTGGGGCCTTAGGCACTGGAGGTGATACGGGTTACTGATAATTAATATAAAAAGCAACACGGGGAGAGAGAGAGAGAGAGAGAGAGAGAGAGAGAGAGAGAGTTAGTTTGGAATCCTCCCTTCCCCCTCCTCCTACTCCGAGTTCTTGTCCTGTAATGCCAAAGAATTGTACACAGGGACAGAATTAAAGTTTAATTACACATTTATTCTAACTTAGTAAATTAGGAAAAGGGGAGTTGGATAGGGAATTTTCCAGTCACTATGTGGGAAGTTACAGAGTTCTCCAGCCACCTGTGTGGGGAGAACACGTGTCAGAGAGATTAACAGAATTTATATTATTTAGCTAAATAAGCAGCCAAAGAAAAGATAACAGAAAGCCCCCTTTATGAGAAAGAGAGATTCATGAGGGAAAAAGTCTGGAGTTTGCCCCCCCACCCCAGCCATTAGCAGTCCCCTCTACTTCATTGCCACGTGGAAGAAGAGGGCTCACTTCCTCTAGGGAAGAGAATTTAAGTTATTCCCAGGTGAGTCAGAGAGACAGCTGATTGGTTCATATTTGACCAATCAGTTTTAGTACCTAGGTTGTAGCTCTAACTAGACACCCCATTCAAGGGGAGGGACTGCATCTACAGAGGTCTGCCCATCACAGAGGCAGTGCCTTAACCGCTAAGCCATCTCTCCAGCCCTATTTTATTTAACTTTTAAAGAATGGTTGGAAAACTGTATCCTTATTTATTTATTTTTTGTGGGGGCAGAAGTTCTTGAGGAGGTAAAAGGGTCGGTGCATTGTACAAAGATGAGTAAGAATCCTGGTTCTCAAGAATTTCATAAACTTACTGGGTACAGTGAGCTTGGCCATAAAGCTAAGCGTGGAGTTCTGTGGATCCTGAAGCATAGGCACTACAGCATATGTAGATTGAAGGAAGGTTTTCTAGAGGAGGAGAGATAAACGAACTTGGCTTAAATACTAAGTGAAACCAGAGTAAAGATGGGAAAGGCAACCAAGGTAAAGGTGTAGACAAAACCATATTTCCCCACTCTTTCTTATACCAGTTTGGTACTTAATGGTTTATAACATTTTGTGACTGTATTCTACTGCACAAGGGATTTTCCTAGTTTTTTAGAATAGTGAGTTGGTTTGTGCATATCTATGTTGCAATTGTAAGACATTGGGTTGTCCCTGGCTCTCTCACTGCCTTCTGAAAAACACAAACAGATCTCCATCAAAGAGTGAGATCAGTATAGGTTAACTGAGATAAGCATTACTATTATGGCCAGCTCCTAATGGGTGTTGCCTCTCTGTAGCTCTCGGGTAGTCAGAATTTCCCTTGGAGCTCGGGTTCTTGGTCCCTATGAGATTTTGCCATGGATCCCAGCTCCAGCTAAGGGTTCCTTGTCACTAGGTGGATGTCTTAGCTAATTATTAGTAAGCTATTGATTACCCTCCTTGGTTTAGCGCCACTATTGCACAGATTAGCATTTCTTGACTTGCTGGTCTCTTCTTGTGTTCAGCATTCTATGACAACTGTCTATATTGTATATCAGTGGTCTCTGCTTTCTCCAAATATCATTGACGAATTTCTCATGCCACACCTTCCAGTGCTACACATGCTACCATCTGGGTGTAACAACAGTTCCTAGCCTGTCTGTCAGTGTGTGATCTGCATAGTCCAAAGTGTGATGGCCAGATTACAGTTCACAGTTAATTTGAGAGAGGCAGTGGTCAATGACACCACTTGACCCATGATCTGCTTAAACAACACTGAATATTTGACTTCTGTACTTTGTGTACACTCATTATCAGGAAAGCTCTGTCTTACAGCACTATCTTTACCTCAGGGTCTTCTGTGAAATAAAGGGGGTGCAATGTTTTATGTTAAGCAACATTTCCTCAAGAAGGAGAACTGAATTCTTCTATAGTGATTTTTTTTGAGAGTTCTAGATTTCTTTTGTATTAGAATTTTTTCAGATCAAGAACTCTCTTGGGCTGGAGAGATGGCTCAGCGGTTAAGGCACTTGCCTCCAGTGCCTAAGGCCCCGGGTTCAATTCCCCAGGTCCCACATAAACCAGACCCACAAGGTGGTGGCCCTGGTGTTCTCTCTCTCTCTCTCTCTCTCTCTCTCTCTGCCTGAAAATGAATAAATAAAATAAAAATAAAAAAAAAGAACTCTCTTATGTGGTATTTATTGATTAAGGTGTGGGGACCACAGGCCTAAGGTTGACCTTCTGACAATGGAGTAGTTTAGAAACTTTTATCCACAAGATGGTGCTCTTGGATAACAAATTTTTTTCCAAGGCTGTGTGCAGTTCTAATGAAGTGTGATAGTTTAAGCTGAGTCACCAGGAGCATTCCTTTCTATTTCATATTTTTATCATGGCATGATATCATTTATTCGGAAATGAAACATTTGAAGGCAGAGCATTGTCTAAATTTTACTTGCAAGGCAAACATCATCCTAGATAAGCTTTGGTTTCGATTGCCCTGTGAGTTTATGACTTTCACCTTTTAGTTCTGTGAATTAAGTGTCTAGTTAATCAACATTCATTATCTTCAAGTATGTAATGGCTGCTGTGTACTAAATGAAGTTTTATCCTGCATTGCCTTATGTTAGGGAAGGTGAAATTTGGTTCTTATTCACATAGTACTCAGAATGTTCTGTTGTTCTGGAAGCTGCATTTTCATAAAGGAGTTGTCAGGGAAGCAGACCTGGATGTTTGTGGGGGTGGTTTTCAAAAACATTGAAAGCCCAGATGTAGGCTGTGTTCAGGAATGTGTTGTACATGAGAGGGATGAGTGGGGTCATTGTGGCCAGTTCACCACATCTCTGGAAGAATTTATAAGGAGTATATACGTACAGTAGATTGTATTGCCTCTTGAGGGAAGGAGCTATTTATGTTGGACGATCCAGGTGATATTCTTGCTTGCTGAATGCTGAACAAGTCAGTTGGACTGCATACCTTGTGAGTAGACTGCACATTTTTCCTTTTCATTTTCCTTCCTCCCCCCTCCCTTTTTTTGAGGTAGGATCTTGCTCTTATCCAGACTGACTTGGATTCACTATGTAGTCTCAGGATGGCCTTGAACTTATGGCAGTCTTCCTACCTCTACCCCCTGAATGCTGGGATTAAAGGTGTGCAACAGTATGCCCAGTTTAGAATGTACATTTCTATTAGAACTTCTTTTTATCTGTCAATTTTTATATTTCACAGCTCAAATAAATTTAGTTGTGTGAAATTATTGAACCAGGAAATCTGTGTGAAATACCAGTCTATGTAGTCACCAGGGGTTAAATAGTGTGATAATACTGAGTATTTGCCAATGAAAGTTAGTAGGTTCCCCAAGGATTAAGGAGGTCAGGTGTTCATGGGTGGTATCAATATTGTGCACAGCAGGAGTCTAAAGATGGATTGAAAGGCATGAGGAATAAGGATGCTGCCTGTGGGCACTGGATTGGGTGGTATGCCTAGTTCACTTGAAGGTGAGTTTCTGCAGGGAGCAATGGGTTATTACTGCAGGAAAACTGATGTGAAATTCAGAGTTTTAATGCTGCATTTAGCTGATCTCACTCATTGGTGATTTCAGCTGAATGGAATCTTTGAGGTCATCTGATGCTATCAACACATTTATAGAAGAGGAACTTCAGGCTGAAATGTTAGGATTTATTCTTGATGACCTGCAGTGGAAGAGACCCCCTTTCCTGTTTTTGCACTGATCTCTTTACATGGTCAGCAAGAAGGATAGTTAAGAGCTTTGACTGCATTATATATTCTAGAGCACCAACTCTCTCAGATTAGTCTCAAAGTCTTCTCTGGTCAGGAAAGATCTGTTCAACATGGTCTTTTCTTCAGGTCTACACAAGGACTTTGACAAGAAATGAGTATTTGAAGTCCAGATTATTTTTTAGGTAGATGCTATCATTCTCCATATATTTTAAAATGAAGTGATCTACATTTCAGCCTGAAAACTGGATTTTCATTGACACATAGAAAGTATACATATGTGTTGGCATGAGCTGTTTGAGATATATATATTTTGGTTTTTCGAGGTAGGGTCTTGCTCTAGTCCAGGCTGACCTGGAATTCACTACGGAGTCTCAGGGTAGCCTTGAACTCACAGTGATCCTCCTACCTCTGCCTCCTGAGTGCTGGGATTAAAGGTGTGTGCCACCATGCCCGGCTTGCTATATATATTTTTTAAAGATATGAAAGCAAGAAAAACTGGTGTCTCTCACCTTCCTCCTGCCAAGTTGTGTCTGTAGCCCAGGCTGACCTGGCACTTACTGTGTCATTCCAGGCTGGCTTCAATCTCATAGTGATCCTCCTACCTCTGCCTCTCGAGTGCTGGAACTAAAGATATGTGCCATCATACCCAGCTATGTTAAGGAGGGATTAGCTTGTAGTAGAGTTGAGGTACCATTTTCTTCTGTTAGTCTTGTGTTCCAGTCATCCCCTTAGAATCAGTTACTGTCTTGGGAGAGGTCTGTTGTAAATATGTGATAGATTATTATAAAACAATCACTTCTTAATTGCTAAACATTAGAGAGTGAATTTTATTTTTATAGAGCTTAAGAGAAGAAAAAGAACTCATGTTTAAAAAAGAACCCACCTGGTGACTGATTGTGGCTTTTATGGGAAGGAGAATGCCTTAAAGGGGACAAAAATAAATAAATAAAAAGTAAAAACCACATTTCATGCCATATTTTCAAACATATTGCATTATTATTTTTATACCCTTATATCTGGTTTTGAGAGTATTCCTTTAGGGAAGGAAAGAAGAAAAAAATCCTATATCATATTTCATGTACCTAATAATCTTACTCATATCCTCCTGTTAGGTTCAAGGACATTTCCCTCTCCTAGCAAGTCAAATGTAGTTGCTGTTGTGTTTGTTGAAATTCGACCAGAGCTGTGATAGCTTGTGTGTGAGCAGTATTTTTCTTTTTTTTTTTAATGGTAAATACTGCCTTTATTTAAAAAAGTTATACATGATAGAAAAAGCATAAAAGATACATGTAAACAATTGTTTACCAAATACTTAATTTTTTTTCTTGAAAAAAGGTGCAAATGATCTTTAAATGTAAACACAAAAGTTGCCAAACATTTTTGTTTAGGGAAGAGGGAGAAGGTGAAAGTTATTCCTTTTGGTTGTGGTTAAAGTTTCATTTAAAGTTTTCTGGGAAATTCACTGACAAAAATTGATTTATGGAAAAAAAAACTTTAGCCAATACAATTATTTTTATTTATTTCTTTAAAAAATTAACTTTTCATCAGAAAGTGCAGTTTGTGAGAAATAGTAACAGTGGCCTTGTAGAATGAAGACAATGATAGTTTGCATTAAAAAAACCAGATATTGATGAAATGCTATAGATCTGACATTCATGAACATGTACAAGATGTCATTTCTTTGTAAGTTGTTACTAAAGGTAAGCCTCAGTGTCACCAGGCCTGAGCACCCAGTGTAGAATGAAGAACAGAATTCACTTCACTACCCTGACGAGGACATTCTCCTTGCTGGCCCTTGGTGGCAATGAAGAAACAGAAAAGGACATTACTATATATGGTAACATTTGTGAATAAGACTTGAAGAGTTTTATGAGATTCTATTGGGGGATTCTCAAGACAGTGAGTTTCATATATTGGTTTTATAAGAGGCACTGAGTAGAGATCTAGGTAGATATAGCAGAAACTCTGTGATATTATGAGGAAAACTAGCATCGGAATCATGCTTTTATTGATTTAATATTCCTTCTGAATTATCCTATAAATAGTGAGATGTTTCCTTATTTTGTCTGTTTTGTGTACATTTTCAAGTCTTCTGGTATTTAGTGAAAGAATGATATGTAGCTCATATACTTTGCATATCTATCTTTATCACTGGCAACTCGTGTATATGGATGGAGTGTTTAGTAAAAGTAATAGGCTAGATCATACTGTGTATATGGAGTGTCTAGTAAAAATAATAGGCTAGATCATACATAGCCCTTCTGCCCATATCAGTATTTTCAAAATCAAACCAAAACCTTAAAAACAAAGTCAAGTAATTTTTGCTGCCTGGAATTTTTTCTTTTCCATGTTAGAAAAATTAAGTAAACAAAATTAAAAAAAAAAAAGAAAAACCTAAAGGATCCAAGCAAACAAAACAAACCAACCTACCAAAACCTCATGATAAATTAAAGCCAAAAATAAATATTCTTCTGCACAGAGTTGAAAATTATTGTACAAAGGTGGCATCTTGCAGGTGATGTTTTGCCGTTAGACCTCTATTTTCATATGTTGAGGCACCCGCAAAGATTAAAATTTGTTCTAATGTTTTCTCAAGCTGTATAAAACTTCAAAGTCAAGGCTTTCCTGAATATACAAGTCTTCTTCTACATGTTCACCATATATGGGATTCACAATGTGTCATTTTAATAACTCCTACACTACCTCCTAGTTGGCAGTAATTCATTCCTCCGTATAACCTCCATGTATTGGCATTAGGATCAAAAACTTCAATGGTCTTCAAGTACGTTTTGCTATCAAAACCCCTAACTGCCATGAGCTGTCCATTGACCACTGCCAGGCCAACTCCACTATGGCGGGATGTCATGGCCACCACTGGAGACCACTGGTTAGTTCTAGGGTTATATCTCTCAGCACTGCTCAGCTCTGTGGTGTCATCTCTCTCTCCTACAGTATAGATCATGTCCTGGTACACTTCACAGCCTGGGTGTTTCCTCCGGGTCCCCATAGGGCCTGTGGTGTGCCATCTGTTTTCTTGAGGATTATAAGCGCTCCACTGTGTTGAGGGGAGATGTCCCATCAGAGCCACCTGCAGCATATAAAAACCCTCCCAACACAGCCATGGCTGCGCCTAGTTGTCTAGTACTCATAGAAGCCACCTGAGTCCACCTGTTCTCCTTTGGATCATACCATTCAACAATATTGAGGCAAGACACTCCATCCTGGCCGCCCACAGCATAGAGGAAGCCTCCAAGCACTGCCATACCAACACTGGTCCTGCAGGTGCTTGTGGGGGCCACATGACTGCTCCACTGGTTTGTCTTGGGGTCATATTTTTCAACACTGTTGAGATAAGAGGACCCATCATGGCCTCCTACTGCATATAACAGGTCATCAATAACACTGACCCCAACTCCATGTTGCCTTTTGCTCATGGAAGCTACCATTCGCCATTCATTGGCCTGTGGATCATATCATTCAACACTGGAAATGGCATCTCCACTATACTAACAACCAACTGCAAAGAGTACTTCTCCACATCGGATCGGTTTCTGTGGCCTTGTCCATGGTCCTTGCATTAGAGGTCATTCTTGAGGCAACAGGAGATAATTTTTAGCCTCATGTATGAAGTCTCTGCATTCTTCATCACTTTTAATGAGAGGGTCAGAGCCTATATGCCCACCAGGAACTTGGGACTAAGCAAAGCCAAACGAACATGTTGTAGCACCTGGGGTAACTGAGGACATCTTTCTTGAATACTGTATTTGACCCATGCCATCACTGCATTAGACACCTGTTCTTCACTGCGAATGTTTAGCTCATCACTAGATATTATATCCATGAGTTGATTGGCTGGAAGTAACATGAACTCTTCACTCTCCATTACCTCTTGAAAGTTATGCTGAGTGAACTTGTCTGCTATCCTTAGCAATTGATGGCAAAAATGTGTGTCAGCAAAAGCCCGAATGCTCAGGAAATTAGAAGGACCTAATTGTCTCTTGAAGAATTCACAGCAGGCTTCCTGTATTTCTGCCAACTGGAGGAGGCAAGCAGCTGGTAAAAGGGTCTGAACATTGCCTTCTTCTATAGTTATCTGAGAGGTATATGGAGGCAGGTGCCCTAACCGCTGAGCCATCTCTCCAGCCCTAGTATTTTTCTTAAATAAGAAAACAAGGGCTGGAGAGATGGCTCAGCGGTTAGGGCCCCAGGACCCACATATGCCAGACCCACAAGGTGGTGGCCCTGGTGCGCTCACACACACTCTCTCTCTGTCTCTCTCTGCTTGAAAATGAATAAATAAAATATTTTTTTAAATAAGAAAACAAAACAAAACACAAAACCAAATGAACAACAAGATAAAAGAAAAATTTTAGTAAGAAATGCTCACCCATATAACATTTTATATGGACTTAAGCCTAATGCCTGAGAGGCAGTTCTGACAAAAAATGAAATAGAAATAATTAAATGTACAAAACTTGTTTTGGAAGGAAATCATTACTAAATAAGTAGCATTTTAAAGTTTTATAAAATAATTTTTAGACCAAAGATATAATTTTAATAAATTTCAGTAAGTTAAGTGTATCTTAGTTTGTGAGTATGTATTTTTCATGTCATTCAATATATCCTAGCACTCACATTTACACCTCTTCATGAATTTTAATCTGGCATGTCAAGTCATAAAAAAAAAGATAAAAGAAAAATAACAGTGGTAGCCTGCAATATAAAATTATAGAAAAAAAAATGATTGTGACCACAAATTTTAATTCCAGGGCAGGCTGAGTTTTGTTTTATACAGTTTGAACAGAGGATGGCATGCATTCACATGAAGACAGTCATGAACACACATGACACATTAATAAGGTGAAAAGTTATCTTTGGAGGGAACAAGGCTAACAAGGGGGAACTTGCTCTAGCACAGACTGACTTGGAATTCACTATGTAGTTCCAGGCTGGCCTGTAATTAAAGGTGTGCTCCACCACACTGGGCTCTTCTTGTTTTTTTGTTTTGTTGTCTGTGAGTACCGTTAGTCCTGTAGGGCAGTCATATCAGAAGGCTCTTATTTTGTCTCCCCATCACCTCACTTTTGCCAGTTAACCTTGTATAAAGTGCCTTTTAGCAGCAGGGAGGAGATGTTTTTCTTCCCCAGTGACTTGACCTAGTCTTGTAAATATAAGTCTACATGGCTGGTAAATGTTGGCTGTCTGGCAGCTACACTTCTGTGCAAGCTAATAAGAAAATAGCCCTGATTTAAAGTCTCGAGCCTGTGTAGCACATTTACCCAGTTAGATAGGCAAGGATTGTACCCCCTGGCTCTAGGCTGGTACATGCAGTCCTATAGAACAGTGTGACTGATTATTTATTTTTTTTTAGTTATGTATAACCTCCACTTTATTTCCCAGCTTTTCACTTAACTGATGATCTCAAATGAACTTTCGCTATGGTGTGAAGTGGGAGGACCAGCTTGTTTCTCTACATGCTTATCCAAATGGTCTGCAACATCTAAACAGTTAAACACATGTGAATTTATTTTCTACCATTCATTTTGCTCCATTTACGTAACCAGCTGCCTGTCTTTACACAATAACTCTGCTGTCATAATTATTATGACGTCAAACTGTGATTTGGAGCTAGATGACAAAAGTCTCACTTGGTTTCTTCTTTTTTTTTGATTATTTTAAGTTACTAATTGTCTGCTTTTTTTTTCTTTTTAAAGAAGAAAGAACATTTCTTAAGCTTTTTATTAACAACTTCCATAAGTGTAGACAGTATACCATAATCATAATCTCCTTCCCCTCTCCCCTTTTCTTTCTTCCAAATGCCCCCTCCACTCAATTCCTCCTTCAAATTATACTCTCTTCTATTTTGATGTCATCATTTTTTCTTCCTATTATGCAGGTCTTGTGAAGGTAGTGTCAGCCCATTTGAGACCATAACTATTAAGGCCACTTTGTGTCTGGATGACAGAACTATAAGCACTTCTCCCCTTCCTTTGGCTCTTACATTCTTTCTGCCACCTCTTCCTCAGTGATCCCTGAGTCTAGAAGGTGTGATGGAAATGTCTCACTTAGTGCTAAGCACTCCCCTGTCATTTCTAGAAGAGCTTTTTTTTCTAGAGTTTGATGAATGCTGTGTCTTTGTACAAAAAAGTCTACTCTAAGCCTGAAATGGTAAAGCATGCATATAATCACAGTGCTGTGGAAGGCAGAGGCAGGAAGCACAAATGTAATGTCATCTTGGGCTAAGTACAGGTACTATCAGAGCAGATACACCCAACTCTGTTTATTAGTACATTTGTGGTTTTACAAACTTTGATGACGTCTTTTTTCCCTTATAATTTTTTTGTTTTTGTTTTTCAAGGTAGGGTCTCACTCTAGCCAAGCTGACCTGGAATTCACTGTGTAGTCTCAGGGTGGCCTTGAACTCATGGTGATCCTCCTACCTCTGCCTCCCGAGTGCTGGGATTAAAGGCGTGCACCGCCACGCCTGGCTTCCCTTTTAATTTTAATCTTCTCTAGTCTGTCTTCATTAGAAGGAATGTCTTCAGTGTTTTATTTGGTTTTAAGTTGTATTTCTATGTGCTTTTAGGTGACAGAATATACTTACATATGTATTATGACAATAAAGTGAACATTCTTTATCAATAATACATTCACCTAGAGTTCTGAAATGCCATCTCTCTGATATGATCCAGAATTATTTTTGTCTTAGTAGTGAGTAACCTCTAGGCTAAGCTATTCAGGCAACTATCTATTTTAAGTCCTAGTGTGCTGTTCTGATCACAGCATTATTTCATGGATGTAAACATATTATGTAAACAAGTTTGATTTTCAATTAATGTTTTGAAAATGTGGAGCTGAGCAAAGTTGATAGGCTTCCTGAACTGCTGGGACCTACACAGTAGGGTTTCTCAGAACCTTTGGAAGATGGTCTAAACTGAAGATAAAAGGAGTCCAAAGATACCATTGTATCAGGTAGGACAAATGTAAATTTGGAAATATTTGGGAAAAAATTGGGCTTCTGTGGAACTTGGTTTATTTGTGTGTGTTGGGTAGAAATGTGTGGATGAAGCTTCTAAGGTGACATCCTGCTGTTGTCCTTCAGTTCTCTGCTAGTGGGGTATCATCATTGTAGAGGGAATACAGGATAGGATGGTCCTCAAGCGTCCCATCCCTATGGTTGTGGTATTGAGATTAAGGAATGAGTTCTGTTCAGTTGCATATGATTTCTGATAGGATCTGTGGTCATTTGAATCAGATGTCACCATAAAGTCATTTGCTTTGAATACTTGTTTCCTAGCTGATGGCAGTTTTTGAGGTAGAGCCTTGCTGGAGGAAGTGTTTTTGGGGTCAGACTTAGGGGTATCAGAGCCAGCTTCCCCTTGCCAGGGTTCAGCTCCCTCTTCTGCTGCTGTTGTCCATCTGATATGGCATGGGGGTGATGTTTAGCCTCTGCTCATGCCATGCTGTTCCATCATGACTGTAAGCCAAAATGAAAACCTTTTCTCCCAACACTTGCCTTTGGTCAGGTGCTTTGTCCCAACAACCAGAAGGTAATACAATAGGGTCACTGTCTAGTGATTGACAGGAAAGATCCTAGTAAAATTCTCACATTAATGTGCGTAAATTATGGTAAAATGAGGTTAGTTTTCAAAAATGGATGTAGGTTACATAGATGGTGTAGACAGGCATAGAACACATGTTGAGTAATTATGGTGAAGGGAGCTGGGCTTAGGCAGAAAATATCTGCTTCTGGGGGTGAGGGTGATAATAAATACATCCTAACAACCTGGCAAACATCATTTGTAAGAGCTTTGTGAGAGGGTGCAGAATATGGGAACAAGCATTTTTCTGTGGAATTGGGCTGGTGTGCAGACTAGAGATTTGATGCTTTAGACTGAAATATTTGGCAAATTTTGACCAATCGCTGGGTCTTGTTTTATAGTCTGGGGACTTTCTGGAGAAAGTGTAACAGACTGCTGTTACACTAATTCACTTCTATTAATAGTCCTAAAGTGAATCAGCTTGCAGTATAGACTTTGCTAGTGTTTGTGATGGACATACATACATACCTCTTAGTGGGGAAAACCAGCAACATAGTTAGCGTTTGTCATTTTTAAACTTTAGCTCATTGGTTCTTTGTAGAAAACTGCTACTGAGAGAAGTGGATGATGTGGAAGAGGATGATTGTGGTTCCAGATTACTTAGGGAGTTGCAGCGCCAACTCCCTGTTTATCCACAAAGTTGTGTGGACAGTCTTCAGAGTCTTGAGACAGTGGTGAGCCCACAAGAGGAAGAATTCTCGGGAGGCAGTTTCCATGAACAGCTCATTTGTTACATGGGAAAATGTTGTTTATATAGAAGGAAAAGGAGAGGCAGGGGCATAAGTGGCAAGAGTATTGGCAGAGGCAGGGTGGTCTGTGGATGTCTCATGAAAGGATTGGCAGGGGCTGGTAACCTGTCTATGTTTGAATAGATAAGTTGGGGGTATTTTCTCAGCCCCAAGTGGCGGGAGTTAACGTGTCTTTAGGCATGTAACAGATGTTGGTGGTTGTAGACTTTTTTATTGCTCAGGATTATAGCTTAAGTATGTGAACTCCAGTAAACTCAGGCCTTGAAGTGCCTGGATTTACCAAGGTTTGCTGGGACCCACCAGGCAGCTGGAGTTTAGGGAAGGGGAAGGAGACGGCCAAAATGCCTACCTGTCTCAGAATGAGATAATTGGGGTTTCAGGCCAGTCTCGACTTTCCTTTAACCCTATGTTCTCCGTGCCTCTTAGCAGGCTCCCACAGATGATGTATAGTATTTTTAAAGAATCACAGCTGGAAGCTCGGAGTTTACAAACTAGGGCCTAGGAGTCAAGTAGTCAAGGCAGTCATTACTATTTACTACTTGCCTGAGATATCTGTTTATTTGTTTCTAGTATTACCTGTTGCATAAGATTGTTTTGAGTATGTGTGATTACATGTGTGTGCACTGTAAGGAAGTATGATATGAGTAGCACTCACCTGAATGATAAGCTAGATTGTATGAGGGAGACTGGGTACTTTTCAGAAGCGTCTTTCTAGAGATGGTCCTTTGGGCCAGTTAGCCAAGTGTCGGTAGTAGTAAAGAACAGGAATTGGGGAAGGAATTTTGAAGTTCATTATCAGTCTGTTCATACTGGCTTTTAATAGTTGTACAATTTTGTAATTTAAATTATATTTATTTTGGCAAAAGACATGTAGACACCAGGCCTGGCATTGTCATTATCATTATTATTATTATTAGTTTTAATGGAGCTTCTGGGGGCAAACTGAGGACCTTGTATTTATTGACTGAGCTGTCTTCCCTAGTCTCTGCCTTAAGAATTTTTAAGTTTTATTTTCCAGAAATTTTTGTGTTCATTATCTTACTTAAATTCCAGGAGGATGGTAGCATCCTAATGGTTTCGTGAAGAAAGGTTTGAAACTCAGAAATTTTCCTGAGTTTAGCTTTCTACTCTTCTCTCCTTAGACCCATAGATTCAGGATTTTCAGAGATTAGAAAAATGTCAGTCAGTCATAAGTAAACTTTAGATGTTTTCTTATATAGGAATTTCATTGGAGTAGTTTCTGAAATTGTGAGGCCATTCAGTTCCTCTATTATGGTGCTCATTTATTATTTCATATTTGTTGCTTCCATAATGATTTTAAAATGGGACTCTATTTTTAGAATGATTAGACAATAGTTTGATTGGCCTAAAGCTAATAACTACAAATAAAATGAGATAAAATAAATTTTGCATAGTTTCATTGAACTTTTATAAGGTTTTTAAAGATTGAAACATGGATCTTTTCAAAAAGGACTCCTATTTTGACTAGTTTCTAAACAGAAAATTCCCAGCAATGAGCCTAACTTGTAGATAGAATGGCTATTTAGTGGAATTTAGGGATTTCTATGATTTTCACTTTTTCAATTACTGCACCATCAATAGCTTTCCTAACCCTAAAGTTTGAGGAAAATAGTTAGCTCGCTAATTAGAACTATGGAATCTGCAGAGAGTGGTGGGTAAGCAAGAGACCTATATCCACAGTCAATTAGTCAACCCAGGATAAGACAGAGAGACACCATGATTTTCAACACACCCTAAAGCAGAAGTATGGAGGCACCCAAGACCTCAACAATAAAGCAGCCATAATACTCACCCACCATGACTCAGGGAACGGAGCAGAAGAGGGGGCAGAAAGATTGTAAGAGCCATGGTGGGGGAGAATATCCAGAGACATTGATCCCCTCAGTAACAACATACAAAGGGGGTTGGAACCGGGTTGACTCCTAGGCTATCCGTAGTCCCCTACCCCCATGGACTGATCTAGACCGCCCATGGAGGAGGATGTCCAGCTGTTTGGGGATAGGGAACAAGGAAACTGGGGATACCAACTCATTATTTGCTCATTCAGTGTATCTAATTATGGATAATAAAGGAAAAAAAGTAATAAAGGAAATGACAAATAAAAAACCCCAACAAAATGAAAATAGAATAACTGTAAAAGCCTATATAACAACATATATATATATATATA
>PVHP010029269.1:0-22447 GCA_004024765.1 Zapus hudsonius
CTGAACACTCCACTATCATTTCTTCTCAGCACTATGGTGTCTTCTGAGTCATCCCAGTGGTCACCACCATCTGAAAAAGAGAAGCTTCTCTAGACAAAAGTGAGAGTAGCATTATTATGTGGGCATGCTCATTAAAAAAAGTGCTTATAAGGCAGTTTGATGGACATAATATATGCATTTATCCAGACAATAGCAGGCATTACTCCCCTGGGGCTCATGACCTCCCCCACCATAGGCTTTTGACTATGTCTTCAGTACCAGGCTTGCTTTCCCTCCCGTGGAGCAGGCCTTCATTCCAATTAGAGAGCAGTTGGTTTCTCCCACAATAGACGTGCCACTATTGCCCCAGTTGGCACATTTGGTCTGGCTGGCCAGTCTTAAGGCTTGCAGCGTCCACTGCTGTTCACCACCATTGATGACTCCCATAGGGCTTCAGGCAGACATAGGTTTTTCCAGCCTTCTCTCAGCTCATATAGTACAGACTGGCCTCAAACTTGCTGTATACTCAAGGATGACCTTAAACTGCTGATCATCCTGCCTTCACTTCCTAAGTTCTGGAATTACAGCTGTGTCACCACATCTGGTTTATATGGTGCCGGGATGGAGTCTAGGACTCTGTGCATTCTAGGCAAGCTTTCTATAGCTGAGTTACATCCCCAGCCCTTTAGAGTAGTTTTAAGTTCACAGGAAAATCAAGAAGACAGAATAGACATTTCTAATATGTATCTTGCAGATTCTACCTATAACATCCCCGTCATCAATGAATGACCCAGTGAATCAATCTGTCATTGTATTTGATGATCCTATATTTACACATCATGGTCACCTTAAGTCCACAAACTCTCCATTCTTTGGTTTGGGCATCTCTTCTCTATTGTAGCTAAAGAGAGAGTGTTTTCTGTCATAAAAATCTGCTTCGCTTGGTCTTCCCTCTCAGCCCCTGATGACCATTGATCTTTTTACTGTCTCCATAGTTTTGTCTTTTCCAGAATGTCATAGTCGCAATCATGTGTACGGGGTCAGGGTGCAGGTGAGCACAGAGCGAAGGGGCCAAGCATCTCAACAGAAGGCGAGCATGACTCCTCCCTCTCTACCCAGACAGTTGGATTCCCAAGGACCCAAGCCTGTCATTCAGACTGGGGACAAAGATGAGGCTGGTAATAGAGTGCCCATGTCCTTAGACAGGGAACTTCTGCCTTTGAGAGCCAATTTCTCTGTCCTCAGGATAGGAGGAGATGTCTGGCTGGAGTTCATGTCCTTTAATGTTAACGGGAAGGTCAAGAAAACTTGGATTTCTGGACAAATTCACTGCAGGACCCAGGTCAGCAGGACCTCATTACTGGAAAGAAAATTTAGGCTTGCACTCAGGGTGGAGACAGGTGAAACCAGGGACTGTCACCCAGAGCCAGGCAGAGCAGACCCTGGACTATACAAGGCCTGGCTCCCATGGGGTCCTGGGTGGGAAGACCCTTAAGGCCTGGTCAATGTTTAATAGGAATTGGATTGACTTTTCAGGTAAGCTGGGCGATCCAAGCTAAGCCGAACTAGCTCCTGAATGATGTCTGTACAAATTTAGCTGCCTTTACTTGCTTGCTTGTAAAGTTTGCAAGTTGTGTTAAAACTCATCTATGGAAACCAAGCATATCGGCTCACATCTGTAATCCCAGCCTTGGGAGGCAAAAGCAGGATTAGGGGTTCAAGGTCAGCCAGGGAAATATGAGACCCTGCCTCAAAAACAAAAATAAAACAAAACACTTATGCAAAAATGGTCTATGGATGGCTTTAGTAGTCATTCTCCTGTTTAGGTTTGTTAATGCTCAGCCCCGGTGGCCAATAGGTTGTCAGCAGCAAAGGCTGGCTGGGGGATGCTCTGTTTCAGTCTTAATCTGGGGAGCAACTTTATTGCTGAGGACTGGCGTGATAATTAGTGAAGTGATATCAGAGCACATAAGATATACACTACTAGGGACTAACTGATCATAAGCAAATTTCCCAACAATTACTAAAAATGAGCAACTGGTAGCGATTATATTGTAATCATCTGTGTACTTGGTCACAGCTGTTCCTAGACTATAAACTACATTCGTGGGGGCCTGTATTTGTCTTCTCACCCATGTTGTTTCTGTGTTTGTAAAGTTAGGTGTTTAGAAATTGGTGACTTAAGTTATTGAATATGATTGATGATAGAAAACAGTTAACTTTAAAATGTCATGTTCTGGGGCTGGAGGGATGGCTCAGCAGTTAAGGCACTTATCTCCAGTGCCTAAGGACCCAGGTTCAATTCCCCAGGACCCACATAGGTCAGATGCTTTTCTGGTAATCTCCTTAACCACTGAGCAATCTCTTCAGCCTCCAGCCCAATCATGTGTTGGTATCTCCACCTTCCACTGTGGGCTCTCCTCAGTTGGATTCCCAGCCCAATGTCGATGGAAAACAAAGAACCGAGACCAAGTCATTCATTAGCTCGGTTCACTCAGGGACCACTTAGTGTTGC
Organism: Zapus hudsonius; assembly: GCA_004024765.1. Classification (NCBI taxonomy): domain Eukaryota; kingdom Metazoa; phylum Chordata; class Mammalia; order Rodentia; family Dipodidae; genus Zapus; species Zapus hudsonius. The sequence continues at coordinate 2,495 of PVHP010029269.1, forward strand.
TCTGCTTGAAGGAATTAGACTAGACTTGGCATAATGATGGTGTGAGCAGTTAGTTCACCTCCTCGGGATCCTAGATGTCCTCCCTTTGTACAAGAGGCCAGAGCCATGCTTCATATTCCCATTTGGACCCCTCAGAGGACTGATGGTGTCCCATCTGACAGCTTGTCTCTAGCCGGTCTTCCTCAAAGGCCTTTCTCTAGTGACACTCTCTACTGCTCGGGAGATAGTATGGCGGACCTGGTTAACCTCATTCACAAGCAACAGCCTTACAAAACTGGAGGCCCTAGAAGGCATTTCTGAGAAGATGGGCCACCAGTTCCTTCCTTCTGTGGGCCAGCAGTTTCTATGGCAGGTGACCGCTCAGACCAATGGAATAATGACTAGAAAACCAAAACCCCTTTCTCTCCCACGGTGACCTGCTGATTCTGCCCAGGGGCCTCTTTTGCCCTTGTTCCTTCCTATAACCTCTGCGACCATTATCTGATTGTACTTTCCAGTGCACGGACATTGCACAGAATGGCACTTCCTATGAAAAGCACGAACAATAAAAACAACAGCTCTCCAAACCATTCTTGTTCACAGGAAAAGTCCAGAGCCTGGAAGGGTCATGTGGGTCAGGGAACTATTGCTTCTGGCAATGAAATGATTAATTTGTCCTCTACAAAGAGATCAGAGCTGTCCAGGGACCAACTTGAACACTGTGGGGTTACCTAAGGCCTGTGATTAGTTGTCAGGACAGAAGAAGGGCCATGGCTCAGGGCCCAAGTCAACCAAGACTCCAGAAAGGACACAGGAGCTTCCTGTCTGTGCTCATCTGTATCCAACATGGGACCTTAGGAAGCCATGGTTCTTTCTTGTACCTCGGTTTCCTTCTCTGAAACATGGAACCACTTCAAACTCACCAGTTAGAGCCCTAACAAAACCTCTAAGGAAGTAGCGTGATGAGCAAGAGCTATTTCCACAGAAAGGCAGATATCCTAGGGAAGGATAATGGAGAGAGGCACCAAGGGAGCCCAAAACTGTCCAAAACACAAATCCAGACTCTTAAGAACTCAACAATAATGCAAACTTAAGACTCACCCACCATGACTCAGGGAAATTTGTGGAGGTGGTGGAGAGATTGTAAGAGTCATGGTGAGGGAGAATAATGCATTAAGGGGTGTGCCTCCTGGTCTTAAGGGGTTTTCTCTAATGACACATGTTACTGAGCATCTTGCTATGATAATATATATATTTATATTTATATACTAATAAAAATGTTTACAAAATATATATAACCAAAAAATGAGAGAAAGAAACATGGTTATTCTATCCTGCTCACAGGATTGTCCTAAGCATAAAATGAATTAATGCTTGTGAATAAACTCTTTTTCTTTTATTTTTTTAAGGTAGGGTCTTGATCTTACTCAGGCTGACCTGGAATTCACTGAGTCATCTCAGGCTGGCCTCAGATTCATAGTGATCCTCCGACCTCAGCCTCCTGAGTGCTGGGATTAAAGGTATACACCTGCTTGTGAATAAATTCTGTTTACACACCCACACAAGGTGCTTAGTGGCTGCCTCACTTTTCAGGAGACCTCACAATTCTTGGTCCACTGGAAAAGAAGCAAGATTAGCAAGTATCCAACATCCTGCTGAATAAGAGAAGTGACTTGGTGATGTCTCCACTATTCTTCCAAGGACCCCAATCCTTACCTCAGGTAGTCTCTCTGGAGAGGTGCACAGGACTTCCTTTTAACCCATTCACCTTACTAACCTCACAGGGAGGATATTTTCTTCTCCCACAAACAAAAGAAGAAGCCAAAGCTTGGATGAGTTGAGTATGTCCTGCCTGAATTCACATGGGGATTCAAACTCACATCTGTCTGACTCAAGGAGCATCTGATTTTCATGGTGTGGCATTTATTGCTCAGCTTTGATGGAGGTGAAAACACAATCTAGGCCTTGTATCGAGACTCCAGGGTCCTGTGTGTCTTGGAGAGAAGGGAGAAAGGTAATAAGGTCCCTGGCAAAAAATCATCTCAAGCCCAGTGTGGTGGTACATGTCTTTAATCCTAGCACTCTGGAGGCAGAGGTAGGAGGATTGCCCTGGGTTTGAGGCCAGCCAGAGACCACTACATTGTGAATTCCATGTCAGCCTGGACTAGAGCAAGACCCTACCTTGAAAAACCAAAACCAAAAAGTCATGTCTTCTCAGTACCATGCCACACCCTCTGGGGACAGTGGGGACAGCTGCGGTTTAAGAGAGGCCTGCACCCATAAGTGAACACCTGCTCTTCATCCCTCATCCTCTATGACCTACAATCCAACAGCCCACAGAATTCATCTTTGTGGCCTCACACATAGATTCTTGAAGCTGCCCAACTTCCTCTCAGCATCAGACCAGGTGAGTACTTTGGGGGGAAAGCTCATTGGGGCGTAGCCTGAGAGCTGAGCAAGGGTGTGGGGTGGGTGAGTGACAGGCATCACTCTAACTCCCCTTCTCAATGCAGTGCTGCCTCCTCCTTCTGGCCTGCTTTCTGATGTCCCCAAGGCCTTTACAAATAGGGGGAGTGGAAGGACACAGTGGAGGTGGCCAATCAGGAAACGCCATCCTTTAATCGGGTCACTCCGGCAGCCCCTTGTCTAACCCAGCTGGCTCTGAGCCTTCTGCCTGGGGATCACTGTGTTTTGTAACAGTAAAGCTGACCTCAAGCTAGGCTACCCAGTCTGGTGCTTTGATCTAAACAAGCAGCATCATCTCTCAGGAGAGTTCTGTCCTGCTGGCAGGTCTCCAGAAGGGGCCTTGCTGTTATGTACGTCAGTTGATAATCGGAGGGTCAACGGGCAGCTAGCTGAAGCTTGGCTTGGGTGTTAGTAAATAGTGTACCCCAGCTTATTGCTTGGGAGAGCCCTCGATGATCTTTTTTGTTGGGGGTATGGAAGTAGCAGAATTTTCTAGAGATGTTAAAATGAGCCTCATCAGATGAATAAGAGAATGAAGCAAGGTTATTAGAAGATCATTATGTTAAAACCTATTTGCAGTGTGTGTGTGTGTGTGTGTGTGTGTGTGTGTGTGTGTGTGTGCTCGACCGCGCATGCATATGTGCATAAGGGTTGTAAAATAAAAATAATTCAGCAAAAGAGATGAACAGGGGCTGAAGAGATGGCTTAGCGGTGAAGGCGTTTGCCTGCAATGCAGAAAGACACAAGTAACTCCATCTGTTAAAACAGATGAAAAAGGTGTTTTTTCCTCCCTTTATTAGAGACTGAGCCTTAGGGTTTCACATATGCTAGACAAGTGCTCTACCACTGAGCTACATCCCTAGCTCTTTTTGAGAAAGGATTTCCTAACTTGTCCAGGCTGACTTGGAATTCCCTGTGTAGTCCAGGCTAGTTTTGAACTTGCAATCCTCTTGCTTCAGCCTCCTGAGTAGCTGGGATTTAGACTTGTGCCAGTAGGCCTGACTGAAATCATTTGGAAACAAGTTTTTCTCATGCTCTACTACCTGTTGAAGGGGCTTCAGGTTTGGTGGTGCACACTTCACGTCTGCCTTGAGTGTCTGCACTTGGAAGTATGCAGTGAGGGAGAGAAGGTGGAGAGAGAGGTGGGACCTGGGGGATGGGAGGGAATGTGCCCTTGTATGCACCCCTGCTGGCCCTGCCTCTTTCATATAGCATTAGGATGGTGCCCAGCTGTTGCCCCATGTGTCTGTCCTGGAATTCTTATTACATGTCAGGAGTCTCGCAGACAGCAGGTGCAGCCTTGCCCACGTGACCCACGCAGGGAACCCTCTCTTCTGGATTTCCACTTTGGACAACCTCCCAGCTCTTTCTGTCTGCCAGAGCCTTGTCCTCAATTGTCCTCCTGATCTGGGACCAACTGACAAGCACTGAACTGTCCCTTCCCTTCCCAGAAGAAAGTGGCTACTGACTTGGCCATCACACCTGCCAATCAAGGTAGCAATTGGTAATAAGAAAAAAAAAAAAAAAAGACCAGGCATGGTGGTGTATGGTTAGTCCCAGCACTGGAGAGGATCGCCCTGAGTTCAAGGCAAGCCTGAGACTACATAGTGAATTCCATGTCAGCCTGGGCTAGACCGAGACCCTACCTCAAAAAAACAAAACAAAACAAAATTATAATTTAAAAATGTTATTTTCGGTGTGTGAGTGTGCTCATGCATACAGTCACGTGGGCGTGCATCATGACAGGTATGGAGGTCAGAGGACAACTCCAGGTGTCAGTCCTCCCTCACCTTCCACCTCCTTTGGAGACTCATTTCATTGCCAGGCCCGCTGGAACGTGAGCACGGGCTCATTCCCGCCTCTGCCTCTCTGGGGGCCTCAGGCGCATGGGCGTTGCAGACGGCAGTGCTCTAGCGCCTGGCTTTCTGCATGGAATCCAACCGCATGCTTGCATGGCAAGGGCTTTGTTCACTGAGCCATCACCCCAGCTTCGGTTTTTAATATTTTCTTTATTAGTTATGTGCAAGCAGAAAGAGAGAGAAAGGGGAGGTGGAGAATGGGTGCATCAGGGTCTCTTGCTCCTGCAAAGGAACTTTGTGCATCTGGCTTTATGTGGGTACTGGGGATTTGAATCCAGGCCATGAAGCTTTGCAAGCAAGTGCCTTTAACCACCGAGCTATCTCTCCAGTCCTCTAGCTCATTCCTAAAATCCTGCTTAGGAAGTATGCAATGAGCCTTCCGAAGTACTTGAACCAGGGAGGTCTGGATAACATTCTCCAGGGGCCGCAGCTCAGAGGGGAAGACGGCCCAGTACACGAGGATGAGAGAAGGGAAGAGCAGGGTGTGATGGGGCCCACTGAGTGACCTAAACCTGGAAGCCCACCTACTTCCTGGGGGAGGAATACAGGTGACTGGCCAGGCACAGGAGTGAATACCTATAATCCCAACACTTGTGGGACTGAGGTGGGTGGATCACCATTAGTTTGAGGCCAGCCTGGGCCGCATAGTGAGCTTCAGGCCATCCTGTCTGTGGAGTGAGACTGTCTCAAAAAACCATACACACACACAATCAGAGAACGTTCTAGGCAGAGGAAGCAGCAAGAGCAAAGAGTCACTGGCCAAGAGCCAAGGTGGAAGGTAATAACAAGAACAAGAATGGTTTTGGAGGTGGACACAGAGATGGGGTGGGGGAGTGGCAAGAAACTGGGTGAGAGACTGTGAATGAAGGGTATCCTTTCCCTCAAGGCGCATGTTGGGACAGAGCCCTCCTCTTCTCCCCTACTCTCTCCTCCGCCCAGGTAGGGTCTTACTCTAGCCCAGGCTATGTGGTCTCAGATTGACTTCAAACTCACTGTGATCCAGGAAGAAAGAAAGGTCAAGTCTAGAGATCTTTTTTTTTTTTTTTTTTTTTAATTCATGTTCAAGCAGAGAAATAGCGGTAGAAAGAGAAAGGGAGAGAGCACCAGGGCCACCACCTTGTGGATCTGGCTTACGTGGATCCTGGGAAATTGAACCCGGGGCCTTAGGCACTGGAGGCCAGTGCCTTAACCACTGAGCTATCTCTCCAGCCCCAAGTCTAGAGATCTTAACAGGGGACACTGCTGGCCGAGGAGGTAGAGGCAGGGGCCACCTGCTGGAGAATGCACAGGCTGGAAGAAGCTGCAAAGAGCCGGGGACAGATTCTCCCCGGGAGCCTCCTGAAGGCACCCAGCTTTGCTGACAGTTTGAAGTGCAGATCTGTAAGGGAATAAATTTATATTGTGTTTTAAGCCACTAAGTTTGGGGGAATTTGTTACAATACCAGTAAGCAATCAGTACAAGGTGAAGAGAGGTTTGAGGGTGACAGGGACTGAGTTGGTTAGAGGGAGGGGGTGAGAGAAGGAAGAGGCCTCACTGGATTTCTGGGACAGGCATTCCCTGAGCTACAGAGCCTGGAGGAGGAGATATGGGGTTGAACAGTTGGGTTTGGGACATGCTAGGTTTCAGGTGTCTACGAGAGTTCAAGGTGAACCTGTGCACTTGTGTGCTGGGAGGGAGAGTGGTTTAGAGACAACATCAAGTTGTATGTGGTCATTGAAGTCAGGGTCTGGGTGATGACGTCATGAAGAGAGCTGGAGACAGAGTGAGATGTAGGAGGAAATATCACTTTAGACGCAGACTAAAACGAACAGCTGATTGACTTCATATTTGCTCTGTGAAGTTTGCTACCCTTGTATCCTCACTTGGCTCTGTTGCTTTTTCTTTCTTTTTTTTTTTTTAAATATTTTATTTATTTAGAGAATGGGCACACCATGGCCTCCAGCCACTGCAAATGAACTCCAGACACATGTGCCCTCTTGTGCATCTGGCTTTATATGGGCACTGGGGAATCGAACTCTGGTCCTTCTGCATTGCAGGCAAATGCCTTAACCCCTAAGCCCGCTCTTCAGCCCTCTGTTGCTTTTTCTAAACGTCCTCTGGTATACAGATGCATTCAGTCCTCTACTCCTGGATAATGTCCCCACACCTCTGAAGTCCACACTGGCACGCCCAGGGGCTTTCCAATGTTCCTGGGCTCCTCCTCTTCCCGCATTCAGTCACTCTGCCTGCCTTCTGTGCTGAGCCAGTGCCCCTAAGTGTCACCACACCCCACAGGGTCACAAAGCAGCCTCCTTGCTAGCAGAGGGTCTGGGCTTTCTTCTCCCCTTTGGCCCGTCCACTGATCCTGACCTCTCCCTCCCTGCTCTCTCCTCTGCTTCTTCTGTTTCTAGCCTGTTGCTGGCCCCATGGGCAGGAAGGCTCTGCTCCTGCTTTTGGAATCTGAGCTTAACTTGCGCATGCCACGATTGGGGAGTTCTGGCCCCACTCCCTGGCTTTTGCACACACCGTTCTCTCTGTCTGGAAGCATGCCCTTCTGGACAGACTCACTGAGTCTGTCTGACTTAACATTCAAAGCACTTTTGCAGGACTGTTCACTTGCTCCAGCCTCTCTTCACCACGAATTCCTGGTGGGCAGGAACCCTGATCTATTCATTTCCATATTCTCAGCACCTAACATACTCTAGGGGCCATTGAATTTTGTTGTTGTCGGACCAAACCTTTTCTGACATTGCCAGCCTGTCTTCACGCCCACCGTGAGGTGAGCTTGCTTAACCAGGGAGATGATTTCTTTCCTGGGTTCCTGACAGACACTGTACTAATTAGTAACAGGTGAATAGCAGCAAGCAAATCCATGTGCTTGGCTTACATAACCCAACCTTCTCCAGCTGGGTGAGCTGTCTCCCTGCCTCCTTCTATGCGCTGGAAGCTGCAGGGGTCACTTATCTCCTGGCCTCCCTCACAGATACCTGTCCTTAGCTATGTATTTCTTGCTCCACAACTTGAGCCAAGAGACAGCAGAAAGGAATCTATCTGTCCTGGAATGTCTTGGAGTCAGGCCTGGAGTCCTAAGTGGAACCTGTGAGAGGTGGCCGAGAGGTCTGTCTCCAAGGCTGTAAAGTCCCATTTATTATCCCTTACAAGTGGTGAAGAATCAGTTTTGAGAAACGCTAGAGCAAGTGACTCGGAAGATGCAAAGGAACCGGGGAAGCACGTGAATGGGCTCAGCTGCTGCCTGCCTGCGGTCACCGCCTGCTCTGAGCTGCCAGATCCAGCTGGGCGGGTCTTGGGAACACTTCTCAGCTCAGAGGGAGCCAATCACAACCGGAGTTTCATCTCTTCACCTCTCGGTTTACTTTTTGCACTTCCTCCAATTTAGAAAACAGATTGAAAAATATTTTTCAGGATGCAGTGAGAGAGCTGGGGCCCATCTAACCCTACCAACCGACTGTAGGCCGATAGCTGAGATCCTGGCAAGAGAGGAGCCACCACAGTCATACCGTGGAGGATCCCTATGGAACCCCACAGAGAATGACGGGATGAACAAGGGACCCACAGCCACAGCCATTCAATCAACACTGGATAAGCCAGGGTGACAGAAACCAACGATTCTCGACACAAAACCCCCTAAGCTCACAACATTAAAGCAGCCTTAATACTCACCCACCACGACTCAGGGAACTGAGCAGAAGAGGGGGTGAAAGATTGTGAGAGTCATGGTGGGGGAGATTATCAGAGGCATGGAACCCCTCAGTAACAACATACTAGGGCCAGGAGAACTTGGCTGAATACTAGACTATCCATGGTTCCCTGTCATAGGACTGATCCAGATGACCCATGGAGGAGGATATCCAGCTGATTGGGGATGGGAGGGGGGGGGCATTGGGGAATTGGGGATAACAACTCATTGTTGGCCCACTAAATAATGTAACTCCTTATGGACAATAAAAAAAAAAAAGAAAACAGATTGAGCTGATCAATTACTTTCTGGCCCCAGGGGGCCTCCTCTTCCCCACCAAGGTCAAAGTAGTTGATTCAATAATGTACATAATAACCCAGGAAGCATTGAGATGCAAGACATAGAGCCTTGTCTATTTCTGCAAAGGAAGTTTAAATATAAAAGCCATAAATAGACCAAGAAACAGCACAAGTGAGATATTTAAGACCTCAGGTCACCTTCTGCTGAGGAGAAATGACTTTCACAGTTGGGGTGATGAGGGATTGATAGCCTGTCCCCACCATTGGTTCCTAAGATGGCCTTCCCAAATGCTATCTACTCAGCTAGCCAGTTGGTACACAGCTAAGGAAAGACCAATTTAAGCCTTTATGAAATATTCCTAAGTTATTTCCAATTGCTTCTCATTTTTCATTCTCCTCTATGGCCCAGACCCCTACTTTGAATCTACTGTCTTGTAAAACACAATGATCTATTTTGCATTTGTGTGCAGTAAGTGCAGTGTATGCACATGTGTGTGCAGATTTGCAGATGTGCATGCTTCATACACATGGAGGTCAGTGGAGGACATGGAGGGGGTCCCCCTCTGTCACTGAGACAGAATCTCTCACTGAACTGGGGAGCTTGTCCATTTTCAGGTAGACTGGTTGTGGTTTCTTACGTGGGTGCAGAAATCGGGCCTCATGCTTATAGAGCAAGAGCTCCTACCCACTGAGCCTTCTCCTTAGCCTCTAAAAGAGACTTTAACAGCTCATGTTTCAGGGCTGGAGAGATGGCTCAGAGGTTAAGGCCTGAAAAGCTTAATGATCAGGGTTTGATTCCCCAGCAGCCACAGAAAGCCAGATGCACAAAGCGGTGTAGGCATCTGGAATTCATTTGCAGTGCTGGAGGCCCTGGCATACCCAATCTCTCTGTCTGTCTGTCTCTGCTTGCAAATAAAAAAAAATCTCATGTTTCTTGTTGAACAATTTTCCCTATTTTCTTTCCTAAGAATACACATCTCTGCGGAAACTGAGTTACAGTTCTCGTCCTTAATTTCCCGAATGAGCCAAGTGATTTCTGTGCAGGCTCCACACGTGGCTGCCTTTTGATTTCACTCCAGTTCTGCTCTCCCAGCGGCTGCAGGTTCCCCAGGTAGGCTTGGCCAATCCTTCTGAGGGAGATGACAGCATCTGTGGGGCTCTCTCCCCAGAAAATTCTCATGACTACCCCAGCTGGTAGCCATGGCCTGTTTACACCAATCTGCAGGGTAAGGAAGTCTCTGTCCCCTGGGGTTGAACTCTCGGTTTCTAGCCATTAATATCACATCTGCCTCTCAAGTGCCACCCTCCCCCATTCCCTGATGGTGGCTGAACCATTTGGTGGAGGGGTGAAAATAAAAGTGTGGCAAGATGGGTGAGGCAGAAATAGATCATTTGGGAAAATCAAATCCTTGATTTCTGTCCCTCCTTATAAAAAGGCAATTCGCTATTAATTTTTTAAAATCTGGGGTGAGGTTCCATACTCAATTCTGTTTATAGTCTCTGAAAGCCTTTTGTCTGTTTGCTTTGCTTTGTTTTTTCTTTTATATATATATTTATATATATAAATTTATATATATATAATATATATATTAAATTGTCCATAATGAGTTACATTGTGAGTTATTTAGTGGGCCAACAATGAGTTGTTATCCCCAATTCCCCAATGCCTCCCCTCCCCATCCCCAATCAGCTGGATATCCTCCTCCGTGGGTCGTCTGGATCAGTCCTTGGGGCAGGGGACCATGGATAGCCTAGTACTCAGCCCGGTCCTCCTGGCCCAAGTGTGTTGTTACTGAGAGGTGCCATGCCTCTGGATCGTCTCCCCCACCACGGCTCTCACCATCTTTCCGCCCCCTCTTCCGCTCAGTTCCCTGAGTGCTTTCTTTGTTTTTCTTGTTAGTTTTGAGACAGGGCTTTGCTCTGTAGCCCAGGCTGTTGTCTCTGGAGGTCTGGACTGTGACTACTAAAGCCCAAACTTCCATGATCAATGATCAGTGACTGGCTGTGCTTTCATGACAGAAGCCTGTGCAGCTGAGCAGGCTGCTCTAGTTTGTTTATGCTGTTCAGATGCTTGAAGAAAAGTGTGACTAAGCTCATGTGCTGCTTGGGACTTGCTTAGCAGCATAACGGGACTCAAGTGACAGTACCTGACCTCACAGAACATCCTACATTAAAAAAGGATTTGGGGAGCTGGAGAGATGGCTTAGTGATTAAGACATTTGCCTGCAAAGCAGAAGGACCTGAGTTCAATTCCCCAGTACTTACATAAAGCCAGATGTACAAGGTGACACATGTGTCTGGAGTTCATTTGCAGTTGCTGGAAGCCCTGGCGCACCCATTCTCTCTCTGTCTGCCTCTCTCTCTCTCAAATAAATATTTTTAAAAAGTATTTTGGGGGCTGGAAAGATAGCTCAGCAGTTAAGATGTTTGCCTGCGAAGCCTGATGTCTTGGATTCAATTTCCCAGTACCCATGTAAATCCAGGTGCAGAAAGTGGCACATGCATCTGGAGTTAGTTTGCAGCAGCTAGAGGCCCTTGCATGCCCATTCATTCTCTCTCCTTGGAAATAAATAAACTTATTTTTTAAAAAGTATTTTGGAGAAAAGGTATTTTGGGGAGCTGGAGAAATGGTTCAGCAGTAAGGTGCTTGCCTACCTTTAAAGCCTAATGACCTGGGTTTAATTCCTCAGAACCCATGTAAAGCCCAACTTCCCCCTTTAAAAAATATTTTTATTTTTATTTATTTACATGCAGAGAGAGATTGAGAAGAGAGACAGAGAGACGGGCACACCAGGGCCTCCAGCCACTGGAAACTAACTCCAGACACATTTGTCACTTTGTGCATCTGGCTTTACCTGGGTGCTGGCGAATAGAACTTGGGTAGTTAGGCTTTGCAGGCAAGCACCTTAACTGCTGAGGCATCTCTCCAGCCCCAACTGCCCCTTTTTATAAAAAAAGTATTTTTGATATAGGATGTAGTGTTATATACTTGTAACCTCAGCACTCAGCACAAAGAAGCCAGAAGATCAAGAAGTCAAGGGTAGCTCAAGTTACATAGAGTGTGAAGCTAACGTGGGCTACATGAGACCCTGTCTTAAAAACCAACCACAGGGCGGAGAGATAGCTCAATGGTTAAAGGTGCTTGCTTGCAAAGCCTGCTCCACCGTACCCATGTAAAGCCAGATGGACAAAGTGACGAATGCATCTGGAATTCGTTTGCAGTGGCAGGAGGCCACGGTGCGCCCATTCTCTCTTTCTCCTTGCATATATATATGTATATGCCAACCACCACCACCACAACAAAAATAAAATAATAACTAGAGCTGGGGAGATAGCTCAGTGGTTAAAGGTGCTTGCTTGCAAAGCCTTCTGGCTCAGGTTCAATTTCCCAGCACCCACATAGAGCCAGATGCAATGTGGCATCAGCCATCCCAACATGCCTATGACAGTGGGGTGGGGCAGAACCACGCACATCTGGAGCTCGTGGGTCAGCTAGTCCCATGATCTTTTGCAGTCTGGAAGTTTGTCAAAGAAGGTGGAGCACAGACACTTCAAAGTTGTCCTTTGACCCCCCCATACACACATAAAGGAAAAACAGGAAGCAACAAAACAATATTTTTGAAGTTAGATGTATTTCAATCTGCAAAATATTTCTGACCTTGACGGAGCAAACCTTAATGTCGGCTGCCCCTGGGCAAGTGTGAAGAGAGTAGTTCTCTTCTTGAGGGTGACTTGGGCCTGTGTGCTCAGGATGACTTGGTTCATATGCTGTCAACCCTGTCCCTTCTCGGAGGCGCTGGAACTCAAGGATGGACTAGCTCCTGCCTTTGGACTCACTTGTGAACAACTGCGGGAGCTGGAGTGAAGAGTCCAAGGCTTGGCTTGGGAAAGGATTCAAGGACAAAGACCTCTGTGCCATCTGGGCAAATACCAGCGACAGTCACGGCTGCATGCCACTCCCACTTGACATGTGCTCTCAGGAAATCCACACTCAATGACAAGGACAGCATTCTGGCTGGATGTGAAGGTGCCATTGATGAATGTTGTGGTCATGTGGAAATGGAGCCAGCAGCTGACCAAACATGGAAGACTCAATCCAAAAAGAAGTAGCCATCTTCTCTAGCGCTCCAGTGGAGGAAGAGATCCTTCCAGGGGCCACCTACCTCAGGTGAGGGACCATCCCAGGTCAGGTCGAATTCCAGCCATTCCAGAAGCAGCTTCCTGGCCCAGGCAGGCAGGTCAGCTGTGGCCAGGCCCTCAGGGGCTGGAGCTCAGGCTTAGGTGGCTGTGTTCCCAGTGGCAGGGTGTTGCGGTCACCTTTCTTGTTGCTGCGCAGAAAGAACCCAAGCAAAAGCGGCTTGTGGAGGAATGGGTTTATTTGGCTTACAGACTCGAGGGGAGATGCCATCCTGGCAGGGAAAACGATGGCATGAGCAGAGGGCTGGACATCACCTCTGCCACAGCACTGCAAACAGTGGCAGGAAGGTGTGCCAAACTCTGGCAAGGGGAAGCTAGCTTATAACCCCATAAGCTCGCCCCCAACAACACAGCTTCATCGAGGTTGTAAAACCCAAACTGCCATCAGCTGAGGATCTATCAGAACACATTCAATTGTTTGGGGGGACACCTGTATCAAACCATGACACAGGGTGAGGTCACCGTCTCCCTGGGTGCATGTGCCTTTTCCACCTGGGGCAGTAACAACTGCACCCAATAAAGGGCTTTGCTTAGAGGAGCAGACTGCAGGGGGGAAATATAACTTTTATTCTCTCTCTCTCTCTCTCTCTCTCTCTCTCTCTCTCTCTCTCTCTCTGTATGCAGGCATGCTGAGATGCTGAGATTACAGACATGTGCCCGGCTTTTATGTAGGTTCTGGAAGTCTTCATGCTTTCATGGTAAATGCTTTATCACATGAATTCTATAAAACTACATAACATAAATTACTATATATTATATTATAATATAATACTATATAATTTATAGAACTATAAAATTCTGCACAAATAGAAAAATTCAAGAAAAAGTTCTTGGAGGATATTTAAAGCAAAGAACTGTCCTTCCAAACTTCCCAAGAGAGAGAGAGAGAATGACACACCAGGGCCTTCCACCACTGCAAACAAACTGCAGACACATGCATCACTTTGTGCATCTGGCTTTCCATGGGTACAGGGGAATTGAAACTGGGCCATCAGACTTTGCAAGCAAGTGCCTTTAGCACCGAGCCATCTCTCAGGCCCCTTAATGTCCCATTTTACAGGTGAGAGCACCGAGTCACAGATAGACTAAGTGTTAAGGCCATCCTCGCAGAATCTGCACCCAATCAACCCCAGAGCCCAGGCACTTAATCCCCACGTTCTGCTGTTTCTTAGCTCTCGCACACGTTCATCCAGTACCCTGTGACATGTGTGCTCATGCACAAACATGGTTTACATTTCATTTCTTTCTGCAACATCCCCATAAAGTAGATCCACTGAGTATCACTGTCTCCAGGACAGAGATCACACATCTTTCTCGGGGTCACCTTGCTAATTAGTAATAAAGTACTCGGGCTCTTGATGGAGAAGAAATGCTTGCTCTAGACCCATGTTGATTTAGTTCTATGTATTGGATTAGAAACAAGCAGTAATGCCCAACACACAATTTATAACCCAGGAAATTTAAGATGCAGGCTTTACGTTTCATGACCCACTTACAAAATACAATGGAGCAATCACTTCCTGGAAGACAGGACACTCTAAGCCAGGGTTACAAGGACAAGGGACACCTGGATCTTCACACCTGATGGGTGCACTGTAAGGACACATGGGAAAATGAGGACAAGAATAACATATCTGTGCTGGGTCCCAGAACCCTGAAACTGGTCCATTGGCGTGCCTGAAGCAACGGAACCATGACAGTCCTCGCTTAGCGTGTCCTGTCTTCCAACATGGCTCTGATATGTTTTCTTTCTTTCTTTCTTTCTTTCTTTCTTTCTTTCTTTCTTTCTTTCTTTCTTTCTTTCTTTCTTTCTTTCTTTCTTTCTTTCTTTCTTTCTTTCTTTCTTTCTTTCTTTCTCTTTCTTTCTTTTTCTCTCTCTTTCTTTCCTTCTTCCTTTTCTTCTCTTTTCTTTTTTTTTGGTTTTTTGAGGTAGGGTCTCATTCTAGCCCATGCTGACCTGGAACTCACTATGTCATCTCAAGGTGGCCTTGAACTCACTGTGATCCTCCTGCCTCTGCCTCTGATGGGATTACAGGCCTGTGCTACCGCACCTGGCTTGGGTATATTTTCTATAGGAATCTCACGCTCACTCTTCTGGTACAAGAGGATCTCTTGTTCTGGCCACTAGCAATAAGGAAGACCCACTGTGGATAGAGTAGCGGCTGCCGGCCACCTCTGGTGGCTAGCCTTCCTTGGTCTGGCACATACATTATTTTTGGCCCAAGCGTCTTCTCCTTTCTTGAGGGTGCTGGACTGGTCTCATTCATCACACAGGCTATTAGCCAAAGCAACTTTGCTCAGAGTCTCCTGGGCCCCTTTGCTCAGAACGGGGCTGAAATAATGCTAGAAAATGACCATCGGTGGCCTGTTAAACACAAAGATAGAGCTACATGAGGCCTTAAAGACCAGCATTCTCTCTTGTTTCGAAGACACTGGTTCTGGTCATTGGAAGCACCATGGCAGAACCAGAAGCAGTCCAGGGCCAGCACACTTCCACTGCCCCAGGACATGTAGAGGTGCCAGATATCCAGGTGTTGACTCCGGGGTCCATCAGGCTTCTTAGATTAGGTGCAAGGGATGCAGTGCCCACTACCAACCCTGCTGGATGCTTGTGAGTGATGCCCAGTATTGTTTCACAAAAGCAGGGTTTTCTCATTTCTATACTTTCCTTTGTCCCCCAAATCCCTACTGTGAAATTTAAGATGCTTCCCTGATCCTGACTCAGCGCAGAAAGGGTGAGAAGCATGAGGAAACCCCAAACAGCAGAGCCAAGAATCTGCTTACAAGAGGGAGCCGTGCGAGAATCATTAGGCAGGTGGACAGGAATCATATATCACATGTCTACTTCTATCCAAAGCCAGCTCTGCTTCCTGGCCTGTCAGAGGCAGGATTCAGCCAGAGGGCACCCAAGAACCTGTGAGGCATGTGACACCAAGTAAACAGCCCGAGGAATGCCTGCCTCATGTCAGCTCTTTACCTGGGAGCATCCGTCCTCCTCTTTGGCTGGGGGAGGGGCTGGACATGGACAAGGTTAGCATTTACACTGTTCTTCTGCTCAAAGAAAGATACCCACACAAAGCCAGATGCACAAAGTGACATATGCATCTGGAGTTTGTTTGAAGTGGCTGGAGGCCCTGGTGTGCCCATTCTCTCTGTCTCTCTCTTCTCTCTCTCTCTGCTTGGAAATAAATAGCTAAAAATATTCTTAAAAATATGGTGGTCAGGTTGGGGAGATGGCTCAGCTATTAAGAGTACTTGCCTCTGAAGCAAGAGGGCCTAAGGCTGCCCAAGTTGATTCCTCACAACCCATCTAGAAAGCTGGCCATGGCAACACATGTTTGTAACTGTCTGCAGGAGGCAGACTGGAGAATCCCTGGGGCTTGCTGACCTAAAACAGTAGCTCTGAGTTCAGGGAGAGACCTTGTCTTAAGGAAGTATGTGGATGAGCAGTAGAGAAGGTTACTGAAGTTCTCTGTCCTCCACACCTGTGCACACACACATTCATATACCACACACACACACACACACACACACACACACACAGACACACACACACGTAAAAAGAATAAGGTGGAGAGTGATTGAGGAGACACCACACTGACCTCTGGTCTCCACATGCACGTGCAGACATGGGCACACTCACCTACCCGCACATATGCACACCACACCCAAACACACGCAAAAGAGGCGTGACATTAAAAAGACAAAAAAGGATGATTAAAAAATCAAGGCATTGGAGCCTGGCGTGGTGGCGCACGCCTTTAATCCCAGCACTCTGGAGGCAGAGGTAGGAGAATCGCCATGAGTTCGAGGCCAGCCTGAGACGACAGAGTGAATTCCAGGTCAGCCTGCGCTAGAGCGAGACCCTACCTCGAAAAACCAAAAAAAAAAAAAAAATCATTTGAAGGGCTGGAGAGATGGCTCAGTGGTAAGGCACTTGCCTGCAAAGCCTAAGGACCAGAGTTCAATTCCCTAGTACCGATGTAAAGCCAGATGTACTAAGTGACACATGCATCTGGAGTTCACTTGCAGTGGCTGGAGGCCTTGGTGCACCCATTCTCTCTGTCTTTCATCTATCTTGCGCTGTTGTAAATAAATAAATATAAAAATATTTTTTAAAAAATCAAAGTGTCATCACAGAAGAAGGAAGAAGCCAGCTGGGCAGGGTGAAAGAGAAGGTAAGTCTCCCAACACTCTGAGCGCTACTTCCAGCAACTAAGATTTCTGGGGACTCAAACTTCTCAGATTTGGTAGCAAGGGATGCATGGAGCTTGAGGCAGTTCTTGCTGATTCTGTTTAGGCAAAGGAGGCGAATCCAAATGGGATGGGAAGCCAGAAAAGACACAATTACTCATCTGATTCCAACCTAGGCTCCAGGAGCCAATGGGAAATTTGCCATCCTGACACGCCCCGTGGGAAAGGTCAAGACCCTAGCAAAGACTGCAGGCAGATCAGGAGTGTATTCTGATATTCAGTGCAGCCCTGACAGGCCTCCCAAAAAGGGCAGCACCGCTGCTGACGACTGAATTCCCCAAGACGAGCTCGCTCGCCAAATTCCATGACGGGCGCCATCCTCCCCCTCTCCCAGTGCCTCCTCGCTGATCTGCGCAGTCATCTATTAAAGGAAAGATGACTTTTATAAACACCGTTCCCTAGGTAGTAGGTGTGCAGGTGGGGGGACTGAGCGGATCCAGGGAGTAATGACAGTGATGGAGCTGAAGCTAAAAAGGGAAGAATAACAAAATTGTTAAAAGAGTAGCAAATCCAGATTGTAGTTTCTGGAGCCTATCTGTTTCCCCAAGAATAGAGGTTATGGAAGGAAAAGCAGGCCTTACCATTGCTACTAAGATTGCAGCCCAAGGGGATGATGGCATAGTAATTCAACTCTCTTGTCCCCACAACTAAAAATAAGGACGATTAAAGAATGGAATTTCAGCTCACTGACATTCCAGACAGCAGACCTTGTCCCTCGACTTGCTAAGCAGACAAGGTAAGCAGAGTAGAGAAAAAAGAAATTGCCTTTCTAATTTTTTTTTTTTTTTGGTTTTTCGAGGTAGGGTCTCGCTCTAGTCCAGGCTGACCTGGAATTCACTATGTAGTCTCAGAGTGGCCTTGAACTCACGGTGATCTTCCTACCTCTGCCTCCCGAGTGCTGGGATTAAAGGCATGCACCACTACGCCCGGTTTATTTTGGTTTCTTGAAGTAGGGTCTCTCTCTAGTCCAGGTTGACCTGGAATTCTCAGGCTGGCCTTGAACTCACAGTGATCCTCCTACCTCTGCCTCCCGAGTGCTGGGATTAAAGGCATGCACCACCACACCCAGCTCCTTTCTAAATATTTTAACTGGCTTCCATCTGTCATCCATCAGGTAGAAAGGATTCCTCCTTGGGTTGATTGCTTGCAGTTTGGGACGCACATGCTGGACCTGATGCTCAAGTCGTCTGCCCTCTTTCTGGTTATTGGTAATACCTATTGTAGCTGGTGACAATCTGTATGTCCCGGGCTAGACCTCTAAATGCCTTCTGCACTATCGGAAACATTATCCATATTTCACAGCCTCTTGTCTCAAAATAGGGACATCTGTCACAGCATTGGCCGTATTTGCATTAGGAGCTTACATTGCGACCTGTGCAAAGGAGACAGAGCCAGCCAACACATGAAGCTGTCACTTCAACAGCTTCTCAGACATAGCAAAGCAAGACTAACCAACAACAGAAAACAAAGAGGGTCTCTTTATGGAGCCAGCCAGTGGAATGCCTGGGTCCTTTGAAGCAGGGCTCTAGGGTTTTTGAACAGAATCAAGGCCAGTTCTATGGCCAAATAAGGCAGTAAAATTCTGCTCAGGACCAATGAAAAGAAAAGGCAAGGATAAAAATACATCTCAAAACATCACCAAAAGGGATTTTACTTCATTTTATGACGCCTGTATATTTTGATATTCTCTTATTTTTTTTTAGGAGTTGGATACTCCAACTACATTTTTTGGTCATTTTATTGACAGCTTGGGCCTCAGGAACTTCTTTGGCCAACAACTCACTGGACCATCTCCCATCGCTGACACTGTAATTTTTCTAGTAATAATCTATGGCTTCTGGGTGTACCATTATTCAAAAAGTAGGTTTCTATATGGCTTATTCTAAACCTCTTGAATTTTTTGTAGTTCCCTTTTAAAACTTATTAACAGCTTCCATAATTATAGACAATAAACCACCATAATTCCCTCCCCACCCCCACTTCCCCTCTCAAATTTACTTTCCATCATATCCCCCCCATTAGTCTATTTTGTTTCGATATCATTATCTATTCCATTATGGAGTTCTTGTGTAGGTAGTGCCAGGCACTCACTGTGAAGTCATGAATATCAAGGCCATTTTGTGTCTGGAAGTTTGCATTGTAAGCAGCCCTACCCTTCTTTTGGCTCTTACAATCTTTCTATCACCTCTTCCGAAATAGACCCTGAGCCTCGGGAAGTGTGATGGAGATGTCCCAGTGCTGAACACTCCGCTGTCATTTCTTCTCAGCACTATGGTGTCTTTTGAGTCATCCCAGTGGTCACCACCATCTGAAAAAGAGAAGCTTCTCTAGACAAAAGTGAGAGTAGCATTATTATATGGTTAAACGTGTTCATAAGGCAGTTCAGTGGGCATAATATATGAATTTAGCCAGACAACAGCCATACCCTGTATTCTTATATTTGATCTCTTCAGTGTCCCAAATGTCTTGAAATTCCCATTCATACCTTCCTGGTCATTGGATTGTTCCCGTTCTGGCACCTTGTCTTCCAGTTTAGATGTTCTGGCCTCTCCCTGACCCATTCTGTTGGTGAGACTTTCTACAGAGTTTCGTATCTGACTTAGTGTCTTTCTCATTTCTAGCATGTCTGATTGGCATTTTTTATTATTTCCATTTTCTTATTCATAGCTCATATCGACCTCCTTATTTCATTGTTTGTTTCCTATATTCTCCTTCTCCAGTTTGTTTTTGTCTTTAATTCCTTTCTTTGAACATAGTTATAACCATTCTCTTGAATTCTTTCACTCTCACTGGAGGTCATGTCTGATGGAGTTATAATTTTGGGTGAAATTATGTTGTTTCATTTTTTTGTTTCTTATGTATATATATATATATATATATGTAGAGATTTTTGCATCTTAATACAGTGCTTGGGTTTTCTAATTATCTGCTGTATTCTCAGACATGTGGATCAGAAGTTCTATATCTTCAGGGTGGGAGCCTAAGATGTTAGGTGTGGCTC
The DNA here is from genome assembly GCA_004024765.1 of Zapus hudsonius. NCBI lineage: Eukaryota > Metazoa > Chordata > Mammalia > Rodentia > Dipodidae > Zapus > Zapus hudsonius. The sequence continues at coordinate 22,227 of PVHP010029269.1, forward strand.
TTACATTACTCCCAGAGTGACAATAGAAGTGACCCGAGGTGTTGTAGTTGCCTGCTATGCGAATATTCTAGTAGGCCAGTTGGAGCAAAATATAGTTCTAATATCCAACTGGGCAATATATACATGCAAATAAGACGAGCAGGGGAATTTTCCAAGAGTGGGGCAATCTAACAAAGCCTAAGTTCCTAAGGGTGTGTTGTGTTTTAACTCACACCCTTTAT
>PVHP010029270.1:0-22514 GCA_004024765.1 Zapus hudsonius
ATAATAATAATAATAATAATAATAATAACTCGAGGAGGGGGAGCTGAGGGAAGGCAGGCCCTGGGGAGAGCCTGAGTGCTGGAGTTGGTGCTGGGACCCCCTGGCTAATGTTAACAACAGGCTTGGGTCACATAATGCCAGCTGAGTGTAAAAAGTCTGCAAGTCTGGAAGAAGAAGCGTGTTTACTAAACAACAAGGAAAAAGACTGCAGTGAAAAGCAGCTAGCAAGCAAGGAGAAACCAAAGGATGCTCTCAAGATCACCGCCAAGAAGCAGACAAAGTGAAGAAACTGGAAAAGATGAGAGGAAAAAAGGAAGACAAGGAATGCGAGAAGAAAGAAGAAGAAAAGGTGAAAGCAGAGGAAGAAAATTAAAGAAAAAGGAAGAAGAGTAGAAAAACATGACGAGGAAGAGAGAGAAAAGCTAGAACAGAAGCAGCAGCTCAGTTGAAAGAGAAAGAAGGATCCCTCGGTTGCATCAGAAAGTCCGGGAAAGACATCGGCTAAGAAAGGAACTGTAACAAAACCTCAAATACCCCAGATAACCGACCAGAGGAAAACTTCTTTAACCACTGTTGTAGTCAGCTTTCTAGTTGCTATAGAGAAAGAACTCAAACAAAAGCGGCTTGTGGAGGAATGGGTTTATTTGGCTTAATGACTGAGGGGAGACTCCATTCTGGCAGGGAAAATGATGGCATGAGCAGAGGGTGAGCATCACCTCCGCCACAGCACTGCAAACAGCTGCAGGAAGGTGTGCCAAACACTGGCAAAGGGGAAGCTGACTTATAATCCCCATAAGCCCGCCCCTGACAACACAGCTCCAGCAAGGTTGTAAAATCCAAACTTCCATCAGCTGAGGACTGATTACCCAGAACACATTCATTGGTTTGTGGGGGACACCTGGATCAAACCATGACAACCACCTAGACTCAAGCTTAAAGAAAAATACTGCTTTTGTCAAGAAACTGAAAACTATTACAGAACACTAAAGAGACTCTCTGTCCCGTGGTTTTAATGGCCTGAACTGAAGAAAGTATATCCCAGAAGCCATAGCTTCCATTGTGGAAGCAAAACTAAAGATCTCTGACGTGAACTGTGCTGGGCACCTATGCTCTCTGTCTCACCAGTGGCTTGGTGACTTTGTCCACTCACTTCTTCAGGTGTGGAAAAAACATATTGAAGCAAGGAAAGAGGAGAAAACACCTAACATTACCAAGCTAAGGACTGATTTGCATTTCATTGCAGAACAGGCAATGATGGGGATTTTCACAGACAAAGAAGGTCTTTCCTTAATTTATGAACAGTTTAAAAGTCTTATTAATGCTGATCGAGAATCCCACACTCATGTTTCTGGTGTGAGCAGTTTCTGTCGCCATTGTGGAGATGATATTGCTGGACTTCTACCAAGGAAAGTCAAGAGTGCCACAGAGAAGTTTAATTTGAGTTTTCCTCCTAGTGAGATAATTAGTCCAGAGAAGCAACGGCCTTTCCAGAATCTTTTAAAAGAGTAATTTATGTCTTTGACCAAAACCTGAAAAGGGACCACAGGGAGCTCCAGAATACCAAGAGACAAAACAGGTGATTTTCAAATGATTCTCAGAATTGAGAATTTATTTTGGAACTCATACTTTAAAATGTTTAAAGTCTTCATGCCACATTCCAGGAAAATATCAAAGTGTAGTACTCATAGTTAAATGTCAACCTACAGTAGATTTTATTTCTGACTTGAAAAGAAACCTGGCATGTAGATGGTGATTTTTGCTATGTGGATATGTTTTCTTCCTGTGATTAAAAAGAACAACAACAACAAATCTGTCAAATACTTGGAGAGATGGCTCAGTGTTGAAAGTGCTTATTGGGCCTGATGACTACGTGGAGTTTGAATCCCCAGAAGTCACAAAAAGCCGGATGGAGGAGCCCACATGTCTGTGATCTCAGTGCATCTATGGCGATGGGAGGAGAAGCCAGGAGAATTCCAATGCTTATGAGCCAGCAAACAAGAGAAAAGCTTACAGATATATCATAGCACAAGCCGGGCGTGATGGCGCACACCTTTAATCCCAGCACTTGGGAGGCAGAGGTAGGAGGATTGCTGTGAGTTCAAGGCCAGCCTGAGACTACACAGTGAATTCCAGGTCAGCCTGGACTAGAGTGAGACCCTACCTCAAAAAACCAAAAAAAAAAAAAAAAGATATATCATAGCACACACACTGCAAGATAATATAAGAACACCCTTAAAGCAAACATAGCACCCAGTTTATACACAAAGACCTAGAAGCCAGCTCTGCCTAGAGACAGAAGATATCCCTTCAAATCAGCTCATCATATAGACTGGAGTCTGTCTACGCAATCTCACTGATCAAAAGAAGATCTGAGTGCTCCCAAGTCCTGGGGCCACAGTGTTTGTCACTCGCTGGGCTCAGGAATCTACCTACATGCAATACTACTGCAACTGCAGAATGCCTGGATGCAAAAAGTGCCCACAGCATCTTTTGTTTTTTAAATATTTTATTTATTCATTTTCAAGCAGAGATACAGAGAGAGAGAGAGAGAGAGAGAGAGAGAGAGAGAGAGAGAGAACACCAGGGCCACCACCTTGTGGGTCTGGTTTATGTGGGTCCTGGGGAATTGAACCTGGGGCCTTAGGCACTAGAGGCAAGTGCCTTAACCACTGAGCCATCTCTCCAGCCCCCACAGCATCTTTTAGATGATGGTGTCATAGTAGGCAGAAAATACAAAAGGAGCAGAGCATGGTGGCGCATTCCTTTGATCGCAACAGGCAGAGGTAGGAGGACCACTATAAGTTCAAGACCAGCCAGAGACTACATAGTGAATTCCAGGTCAGCCTTGGCTAAAGCAAGTCCTTACCTCAGAAAAAAAACATATAGATAGATATAGAGATATATTGATATAGATATATATATATAAAAGCATGAATGGTACAGAGAAAAGTAAGTTTCCCTTTTCCCTCAAGCCCCATCCACTTTCAGTGTGTTTGGGGTGGATGGATAACTGATTGGTAGCAAGGGAGAACTGTAAGTATGGAACTTATGAAGCTCCAGCTAACTTCAAATCAGTAATATGTGCTTCAAAAACCACACCACAGTTATAGTTGAACACATAAGTCAGGAGAGATGGCATTGAAATGCAAAACAGATTGTTAAGGTACTAAGTGAATCTTATTCTGGATAAATAGAGTTAATAGACAAAAGAAATGGGATGGATTTTTTTTTGAACTAAAGTGGTTTCAGATTCCATATTTTGCCCTCTTCCTCCCCAACCCCACCTTAAGAATCAAAATGTTATCCCCAGACACCAAGTTGCACGCTTCAGGGCCACAGCTGTTGGGAAGCTTTCCCAGTTCTAGCTGCAGTAGGTACATGGAAAAGAGCCCAATGTCCATTTGCAAAATCCCTTCAAATGTTTTAAATATCCTGGACCTAAATTTTCCTTAGGCAAAAACGAAACTGTGTCTCTATGCCCTTCAGGGGGCAGCAGCTATCCACAGTGCAGGGTTCAGTGCTCCTCAGAAAGGACAACAGTACTACTGACCCTTTCTACCCTCCCCTTAGATCAGATGTGGGTCCCCATCTGTTCCCCACCCCATCCCCTCCTATCCATATCAGGGAGGGCACATGGTTCTTCAATCAGTAATATTTGCTCATCCATCTACTCAGGACACATGCGGTGTTCTTTATTAAATAGCAGGACTCATGGAATCCTGCAATGTAGCTTCCAGGGGAAATAAACTGCTGGCCTGCCCCTCATCCATCACTGTGCAGAAGCAGGGAAAAAAAAAAAAAACAAGAGAAGCCTGAGATGTTCCCAGCCAGCCTGTCTCGGGCCCTCTGGCTCCACTCCCCTTACAAGACAAACCTATGCTACCAGAGAGTTAGTCTTCCTACTTCTCACAAATATAATTAATCACTTGTGCTGTTGTGCTTATTTCTGTGATTAATTATGTTGCCTTTCCTCAAAAGACCTACAACTTCACAAATTCAGGGCTGAGGTCCTCCTTGTTCGCCTCACTTGTCAAGAACATGTGAGCATTCAAAAAAATTTTTTTATTTTTATTTATTTATGTATTTGCAAGCAGAGAGAGAGAGAGAGAGAGAGAGAAAGGGAGGGAGGGAGGGAGGGAGGTAGCATGCCAAGGCCTCTTGCCACTGCAATGAACTCCAGATGCATGCATCATTTTGTGCATCTGGCTTATGTGGGCCATCAGGTCCTACAAGCAAGGGCTTTTAATTTTTGAGGCATCTCTCCAGGCCCTCAAAGAATTTTAAGTATTTATTTATTTGCAAGCAGAGAGAGATGGAGAGAAGAGAAACGGTCATAGAGAATGGCCATGCCTGGGTATCTAACCACTGCAAACAAATTCCAGATGCATGTACCACTTTGTGCAGCTGTCTCTTCATGGGTACTGGGGAATCGAACCCAGATCATTAGGCTTTGCAGGCAAGTGCCTTATCCACTGAGCCATCTCTCCAGCTCCCTCAAAAACTATTTTTAAGATAGTGGATGAATGAATATTTGTCTTTCAATCCCTCCCACACAGTACTAAAATTTGGGACTGCAGGAAATATGCATTAGAATCTACCTGTACTCCTACTAGAAACCTGCTTTGGATAAGGGATAAGGCAAGAGACAAATGATGGGTTAACCAAATAAAGTCCTTTGTGTAGTCAGAGCACTGGGAGTAATTCTCTTTTTTATACTTTTATTATGAATAAGTATATACATATATGAGCAAATCTTGTGAATGTGTCCCTGTTTCCTTCCTCTCTGTCCCCTACCCACTGGGGTACTTCCTTGGTGTGCATTCTGAATCTGTCCATAGGATAGGGAGTGATGAACTCCACCTGAGGTAGCCAGGTTTTATTTCTTTTTTTTCTTCCCCCTTGTGTATTGTTGCTCAGGGGAGGGCAATATCTCTGGATATTCTCCCCAGGATGGCTCTTACAATCTTTCCACCCCCTCTTCTGCTCAGTTCCCTGAGTCATGGTGGGTGAGTTTTGAGTCTGGTTTACTGTTGAGATCTTAAGTGTCTCTGGATCTTTGCCCTGGGTTTTGTTGGGTATCGTTGGTGTCTGTCTCCATTGACCTTTCATGGGTTATCTGACTTGCTGTGGTGGTCTTCTGTTTGTCTCATCACTTTCTCATAGGTTTCATTTGGACCCTGTGTGAAGGCCAGAGGTGGTTTGTCTCCTGCCAGGATGTCAGCCATCATCTAATGTCTTTTTGTTTTTGTACAATGTCTTGTTGGTGGAACTGAGTTGTCCTCGGCTCTCTCAATACCTTCTGAAAATACAAACAGAATCTCCACCAGAGAGTGAGATCAATATAGGCTAAATGAGACAACATTGTTATTTTGGCTAGCTCCTAATGGGTGTAGCTTCTCTGTAGCTCTCTGGTAGTGGGAAATCCCCCTAGAAGTTCTTGGTCCCCATAGGATTTTGCCATGGATCCCCATTCCAGTTAAGGGTCCATTTTCACTAAACGGATCACTTAGGCAATCAGTAAGCCATTGATTACTCTTCTCAGTCTAGTGCCACCATTGCACAGATGAGCATTTCTTGACTTGCTGGTCTCTTCTACATAGCCGTGTGTTCAGCATTCTTGCGACAACTGTCTATATTGTATATCAGTGGTCTCTGCTTTCTCCAAATACCATTGACCAATTTTCCCCGGAAGCTCATGCAACACCTTCCAGTGCTACACATGCTACCATCTGAGAGCTGGTTACCATTCTGAATCTAGCAGGATCTCTTGGTATTGTTTGATGACATTCTGTGATCTCTCCAGCAATAGGGCCTTAGGACTGGGACAAGTATTCAAGAACTTTGACAGAAGTCTGTCACAATTTGGGGACCTCATGGGTCTCTTTGATCAACAGCTCAGTGTGGGAAGGAACCAATACCTGGGACAGGGAGATGCAGACCTGAGCAATTATTCTTAAGGTTAGGCTTCCTCCCATTCTATTCATGGCCCCTCATACCAGGTGGTGCCCTCAGCTTCCTCAGGAGCTTGCTATATAAAAGCTAGGATTTTATGGTGTCAATTCATTATTAGTTTAGTTTACTGTATGAGTCCCCCCACCTTCCCATCCCCCCAATTCTTTCCATTCCCTTTTATAATCTCTCCATTCACTTACAGATTTTCTTAATGTTCCAGTTTAACATGGTTAGGAAACACATGAGGAAGAATATGCAGTGCTTGGCTCTCTGCTCTTGTGTGTGGTTGCTAAGAATGATCTGCTCCAAGTCCATACATGTTTCTTTAAATTTCATTATGTTATTTTTCCTTTCAGCTGCATAGAATTCCATAGTGTATATGTACCACAACTTTGATATCCATTAACCCAGTGATGGGCATTTGGGTTGATTCCAATTCTTTGCTATTATGAATTGAGCTGCTATAAACATAGTTGAACAAATATTTCTGTGCTTTGGCAAGGATATTTGAGGGTAGATGCCCAGTAGAGGGATAGCTGGGTCCACTGGTAGCTCTATATCCACCCTGTTCAGGAGCCTCCACATCGCTTTCAATAGTGGTTGTACAAGTTTGCATTCCCACCAGCAGTGAATGAGGTTCCCTTTTCCCCCACATCCTCACCAGCATCTATTGTGGGTAGATTTTTTGTTTTGTTTTGTTTTGTTTTTTGAGGTAGGGTCTCAACTCTAGCCCAGGCTGACCTGGAATTCACTATGTAGTCTCAGGGTGGCCTTGAACTCACGGTGATCCTCCTACCTCTGCCTCTCAGTGCTAGGATTAAAGGAGTGCACCACCACGCCCCACTTTTTGGTAGATTTTTTCATGATTGCCATTCTGACTGGAGTAAGGTGGAATTCATTGTTTTAATTTTCATTTCTCTGATGATTAATGACATTGAACATTTTCTCAAATGGTAGTTGGCTATTTGTATTTCTTCTTCTGTGAATTCCCTGATGAGTTCAATTCTCCATTTTGTGAGAAGGCTGTTTGACACTTTTTTATTTAATTTTTTTTGAGTTCTTTGTACATTCTAGATAGTAGACCTCTATCTGTACAGTAGCTGGCAAAGATTAATTTGACTTGGTGTAATTCTTTTTTTTAAATATTTTATTTATTCATTTTCAAGCAGAGAGAGAGAGAGAGAGAGAGAGAGAGAGAGAGAGAGAGAGAGAGAGTCTGGCATATGTGGGTCCTGGAGAATTGAACCGGGGGCCTTAGGCACTGGAGGCAAGTGCCTTAACCGCTGAGCCATCTCTCCAGCCCGACTTGGTGTAATTCTTAAGAGGAAAATCAACAAGTGTTGGAACTGCTGAGTAGCAAGCTGTATTCCCTTTGATCTCTCCTTCCTCACCAGTCCCATTCAGAGCTTTCAAAAGAAGTGCTTGTTTGAGGGTGGGTAAGGAGAGAGACACAGTGACAGAAAGAATGGGGAAACTAAAGGCTTGGGCTGCTGTGCTCTGAGGAAAGTGCACAAATCCAAGGGTCCCTAGATTTGGGAAGAATGAGTAAGAAAGAGCAAGCCTTTAATCCCAGCACTCAGGAGGCAGAACTAGGAGGATCGCTATGTGCTTGGGTCCAGCCTGAAACTACTGAGGGCGTTCTGGGTCAGCCTGGGCTAGCGTAAAACCCTACCTGGGTGTGAGGGGAGAGCAGAGTTGGGGAGAGAAAGGGCAGCTGTCCAGGGTATGAGTGAAGAAGAGGAAGATGACAGAGAGGAGCTGGATGCAAGCAGAGGAACATGAGAAGCAGATGGAAAGGAAAATGGGGTAGGGAAGGAGAGAGCAATTTCTCAGAGCAGCAAGCACTCTTTGCAGGACACAATGTAATGCAGGGCCAATGCTGGGCCCACTCCAGCCACTATGACACCAGTGAGAAATGCCTGTAATTAAAAAGCTGGCAGTTCTCTGGGCCCAGAGTGAGGATGCAGCAAGAATTCCTGAGCCATGCTGAGCCAAGTGATGGAAGAGAGACAGTCAGGATCACTACAGGCCTGTCCCTCAGCCCTGCCTGCACCACTGCCTCTCATTTCTTTTCTCCAGTGGGACTCTCCCTCTCCTCCAGATATCACTGGCTCCCCTCCTCCCTCTGAGACCTGAGATGCACCTCTCAGCCAACACATATCTTCATCTGTAAGGAGAGCAGCACTGGAATCTCTCACTAGTGCATCAGACCTGGTCTGGCTCAAGGCCCTCCTGGCCTCCCTTTCTGCTTCCCTTTTGGCTCCTGGCCTTTCTCCAATCCCCACCAGCAGATGATTTGAGTTGAAAGAAAAATCGCTTGGGCTCCTGTTTTTCCACTCTGAGCTTAGTGTGTGTGCCCCTGCAGGTCTCTCTCTGATGTGCAGGATGTCTGCCAAAACACTGTCAGATTCTCATTTTCAAACCTAATCCAAGACCCTGCTTTTGTGCCACGCTGAACCACTCACTGCATTTTAGCCAGTTGACAAATGCAGAGTATACAAAGCTAGAAGCTAAGCGCCCCAGGTAAGGGAGGGATATAACGGGTCTGGGGGCTGAATGAGATGGAAGTCTTGGTAGTGAGTTCTGCTTTGGGAGCTAGGCTGGTGTTGGGGCAGGGGAGTGGGCAGTAGAGACAAGCTTTCTCCAGTGAGGATCTGCATCCATAATAGAGATCTCTGCAGAGAAAGGAGGGCTGTTGTGGTTGTGAGCCCAGCCTGTTGGTTACCCTGTTGGTAAGTAAAGGCAATTTCCTCTTTGTCATTCCTCAATCATGGGAACCTGACAGGCAACCTGGTTGTTGGAGAATCCAGCTCCAGGCAGTCAGACCCTTTAAATTGTGTGTCCACATTTCCATGAAGAACTTGACTCACCTAGGCTTGACTCATCTACCTGGGATCTGAACCAGGCTCCTCGGAGCATGGACATCTTCATCAAGAACTAAAGAATCTCTGGCCAGATGTGGTGGTACATACCTTTAATCCCAGAATGTGGGAGGCAGAGGGAGGAGGATTGCTGTGAGTTCTATGTCAGCTTGGGCTAGAGTGAGACCCTACCTCGACTCCCTTGACCCCCCCCCAAAAAAAAGAATGCTGCTTCACTACTCAGGACTGTGTTCCTTCCTTTTGAAAAGCCACTTCTGGGCTGGGGAAAGGGCTCAATGGTTGAACTGCTTGCATGCAAAATCTGCCAGCCTGGGTTCAATATGCCAGTGACCACATAAAGCCATATGCACAAAATGGTGCTTGTATCTGGGCTCTGTACAGTGGCATGAGGCTTTGGTATGTTCATTCTCTCTCTCTCCCTCCCTCCCTCCCTCCCTCCCTCCCAGTAAATAAATATTTTAAAAAAGAAAAAAAATTCCACTTCCCAGGGAGTCAACTTCCAGGACCCTCACTCATCGCATCACAGAAAGAGTCCTCCTCTGTCTTGTAGGAAGGTCCTGGGAGTCTGAGGCAACCCGCTCCACTTTTGGTGAGACTACTACTGCATTGTGGGTTCATTCTAGCTTTTCCAAGAAGGTTAGAACATTCTCCTCTGAAAATATTTTATTGATAAATTGACTCTGAAAGGGTTTACCATCCATTCTACTGCTCTAAGGTCTCTTGGATGGGCCATGGACCCATCTGTGGGGAAAGGTCCCATGGAGGGCATGGCATAAGTGGGTTAGGGACCCAGTCAGGACCCCAGGTCTTTTGAGGACAGCCTTATCCTTCAGCACCAGATTAGTAAATGGCGGTCAGGAATGGAGCACCTTGGAGCTTTATTGCTGGTAAAGGCCAAGGAACATAGGACCCCTTGCCAGCCTAAAACTGCAGCTGAGGGCTTCAATGCCCAGGGCTCCAGAGAAGGTGGCACTGATTCCCAATTCACAGAGCCTGGCTCCTGACCTACCCAACCAGGACCACTGGAAGGGTAGCCGGGCCAGGCAGAATTGGGGATTGGTTACAGTGTGCAGGTCTTGGGCAGAGTAGGCGCCAGAAAGGGGCAAATGGCAGGGCTGCGAGATGGCTACCTTTTCACAGGTCTATCGTGTCGCTACCCATGCTCAGCTCATCAATCTGTCTGCAGGCGTCCAGGAATTGCTCCTGAAGCAAGGCCTCCTCAGCCTGCAGCTCAGAAGCAGGTTCTGGGGAATCGCGGGAGGGTGGGGACAGGGCCTGGTAGGAGCCTGATGCTGGGAGACTGGGGCTGCTTCCTGAAGGCCGTGGGGGGCTGAGGACGCAGACGAGCGGACAGCGAGGCAGCCTATCCGGGCTGGAACACAGCAGCATAGACGAGCTATCTCGGGAGAGTCCACAGGGTGAGCCAGATGAGGCGCTGCTGCCCGCAGGCCAGGCCCCGGGAGAGGGAAGCTCAGGGGGTGCTGGGGATCCAGGGACCTTCTCCGACCTCCCACTGGGCCTGGCACCAGTCTCGGTCCCCAGTGTGATGGTGTGGTAGAGGCTGAGCCCAGGCAGGGCTTCCCCGGAGGTAGAGCCCTGGAAGAGGCCAGGCGCCAGCAGCGCCTCGCTGCACAGGGCCTCCTCGATGCTGCGCCGCAGGTTGATGGGTGAGGGCGGACGGAAGTCCACCGTGCAGTCGCTGCCAGGGGAGGAGGCCGAGGACGGGACAGCGTTGGCCGCTGAGCCTTCGAAGCTCCGGCAGCCGCCACCCTGGAGCAGGAGGTCCGGGCCTGGACCTGCCAGGGCGCACAGTTGCAGCAGCTCCGCGTCCCCGCGCGCGATGGCGCTTCCCAGGGGCTCCTTGTCCGGGGCCCCGGCGACCCAGCCTCCGGGCAGCAGCGGGGCGGCGTGTCCGGGCGACAAGTGGAAGAGTTTGGCCCAGCAGCGCGGCGGCACTCGGGGGCTGCAGAGCGCGGGGTAAAGGCCCAACAGAGCCAAGGGGAGCGCGATGCCCACCTCGCCCAGGCGCAGGCCCAGCTGGAAGGCCCACCAGGGCCAGGGCCCCTCCAGGCCAGGCTGGCCACCGTAGCCCAGGGCGAGCAGCACCTCATAGCCCTGCAGGGCTCCGCTCAGCAACCCAAAGGTGCCCGCCACCGGGGCGGTGCGAGCCGCGCGCCGCCAGGACTCCCGCGGGGCGAAAGGACTGCGCGCCTGCGGGACGGCGGTGGCGCCCTTGAAGCCGGACCCGCCCAGGGGCGCCCCGGCCCGCCGCCTGCGGCCCCCCCAGCAGGACAGTGCCAGCAGGAGCCCCGAGAGGAAGGCGGCGAGCAAGGCGTGCAGCCCCCGCGAGGCGAGCCGCAGGGGCCGCAGCGGCCGGTGCACCGCGCTCCCCAGGGAGGCGGCGGCCGCCAGTCCCAACCCCAGGAGCAGCAGCGCCGCCAAGCCCGCCGGGCACCGTGGCGGCCTCGGCCGGGCCAGCAGCAGGCACGCCAGCCCCAGGCCCGCGGCCAGGCAGGGGAGCGGAAGATCCTGTAAGAGCAGCCAGGCGAGCGCCGGCAGCCGCTCCCGGTGACCGTAGGCGTCGTAGAAGAGCGGGAAGGCCCGCGTGGTCCCCGCAGACAACAGCAGCACATCCAGCAGCGCCAGGCAGGGGGCGCCCGGTGGGCAACGCCAAGGCAAGAGGGCCAGGGCCAGCAGGGCCAGCACGGCCACCAAGCCGAAGAGCGCGCCTGCCCCGTACACGTGGGCCTCCCAGGCCAGGCCCCAGTGCGCCCTGGCCTCTGCCCAGTTGGCCTCCAGGGTCAGGAAGAAGAGGGGCAGTGGCGAGGCAGGAGGATGTCCTTCGCCTTCAGGTGACTCTCGATTGCTGCAGGAGTCTGGCTCACATTCGGGTTGCAGTGACGGGGTCCCCAGGCTTGCTGGAGAGGGTCCATCTGGGCCAGAAGTGAAAATAGCCGGGTCTGTGGACAAAGATTGTCTGGCTAGGCCATAAACAGCTCCACCTTCAACCGCAGCCCACAGCAAGGAGACTAATCGCACCTAGGACTCAAGGGGTCCGGCATAGCAGACTTACAGCTTCTCTCCTCCCCAGACACCCCAACTCCTCCAGCTGAAGTTTCATCCTTCCCCTTTCTTCCCTTCTGCACATTTCCTCCATCACTCCTTGATTTTGCTGTTTGAAACAGGAGGCTCTTAAGAAGTTATAAAACCTGGGCTGGAGAGAGGGCTCAGCAGTTAAGGTGCTTGCCTGCAAAGCTAAAGACCTGGGTTCAACTTCTCAGTATCCATTCACTTCATTTGCAGCTGCTAGAGGCCCTCATGTGCCCATTTCTCTCTATCTGGAAAAAAAAACTGTGGGAGCGTCTCCAGACCCATCCTCACAACAACAAAAAAGTTTTATGAAAAGTGGGCTTTTGTCCTTGGCTCACATGTGGATCTCCATGGCTAAATGGTGTGGCACATAGTTGATATTGAGAAGGCCACTGAATGAATGGACCCTCTTATTTGCCATATGAGGATACAGAGGCTTGGTAGAAAGGCAGAGTGATGTGTTCAAGGTCACAAATTGGCAAAGTACAACTAGACTCCAGATATGAGCCCCAGTCTGCACCCATTTCTACTCTGAACCCCCTTCCTATTTCTTTCCCCTCTGTCTCCTCTCTCTCCTATGATCTCATTATGTAGCATAGATTGGCCTTGAATTTATGATCCTCATGCCTTACCTTCCTGATTGCTTTGATTATAGGCGCACACCGCCACTTGTGGCTTTAGTTTGCTTATCTCTCGTCTACACTGAACTCCTATACTTGGTCTTAGCCAAAAGGCTGAGAAGCAATACACCCCACTCCTAACTCCTATTGGAGTGCTAGGAGACAATTCCCCTACCCTTTTCAACTGCCCCTTTCCAAGGAACATATACAGATACACCCAGATGGAGGGGGAGGTAAGATTCTTCTGCCCCATAACTCTTAAGAAGAATGCAATTTATTCTTACTAACTGTCCTTCCTTCAGGCTACACCCCAATCCTCAGCCTATGCATGATTGGAGCCCTAACTTGCCCACAAACCCCACAAAGTCTTAGGCTTTTGTTTTTGTGACAGTGTCTCATTTTTAGTCCAGGCTCCTCTCCAACTCACAGCAACCTTTGTGTCTCAGCCCCTGGGTGCTAAGATTACTATACTAAACTTGAGCTAAATAGTCCCCAATCCTGGTACTGTGGGTAGAACCCAGGTGCTCGTGCATACTAGGCAAGTGCTCTACCACTGAGCTACATCCCCAGTCTTCTAATGCAAGACTCTTAATGTAGATGCCCATTTTACAAAAAGTGATACTGGGAGGGTCTCCCCTGGGTTTCAGAGGATATCCTTGAACTCTTTGAAAGGAACAACTAAAGAGATTATGCTAAGTTAAGATGCCATCTGAGGATCAGCAGTTTAAGGCACTTGCTTGCAAAGCCTGCTGGCCTGGGTTCAATTCCCCAGCACCCATGTAAAGCTGGATGCACAAAGTGGCACATACATCTGGAGTTCATTTGCAGTGGCAAGAGGCCTGGCATGTCCATCCCCCTCCATCTGAAATGCATGAATATATTTTCTTTATTTATTTGCAGACAGAGAGAGATAGAGAAGAGACAGATGGAGGGCATGCCATGGCCTCTAGTCACTGCAAACGAACTCTAGATGTATATGCCACTTTGTGATCCAGTTTTACATGGGTACTGCGGAATCAAACCTGAGTCATTAGGCTTTGCAAGCAAACACCGTCACCGCTGAGCCATCTCTCCAGCCCCCATAAATATTTTTTAAAAGATGCCATCTGACTAAGTGAGCCCCTTGGGCACTGTAGCCTAATGTCTTCCACATCCTTCAGAAAAAGACAAATAATTAAGAGTTGGGAGGACTAGGCTAAGGAAATGACTTAGTTGGTAAAGTACTTGCCATGCAAGCATTGTCCACCTGAGTTTGGATTCTCAACACCCATGTTACAAAAAAGAAGAGAAAGAAAAGAAAGAAGAAAGAAAGAAAGAAGAAAGGAAGGAAGGAAGGAAAATAAAAGAAGAAGGGGACAATAGAATGGGATGAAGAGCCCTGTTTCTGCCCTCCTGGAGCAAGAGAAGAGAGCTCAAAACATTGAACTTGGGAATTCTTCCATGGCCAGGCAGTAAGGAAGGTACTGGAAGACCGTGGACTCCTAGGCAGGACCTCCCTACCTCTCTATGGAGCCCACACATCCCTCCTTTCCTCACCTCTCAGGCTCAGCAGGACTGCAGTGACAGGCAAGATGGAAGAAAAAAGGGTCTTAGAGGAGGGAGAAGACATCCTGGTGTAGGTGAGGAAGATAGGGAAGAGGTATGGACTGAGAGGCTCCCGGTTACACAGTTGCCTCAGCTGCCGGGTCATGCCCCAGCCAAGGCACAGCTGGACAACTTTGGAAGACCAGGAGTACCTCCACCCTGGACAGTGCTCCCTAGGGCTGGAAACAAGCAAAAACAACAGTTCTGAGAACAAGGAACACAAGCAAGGGGACAGAAGGCAGCTCTGGAGAGAGAAGGGACAAGGAATTGAGCAACTAGAAAAGTAAACATACAGAGCTGCCTGCCAACTGCAAATGACAGTAGGTACCCTGGTTCCCCTTCTGTCACATTCCTCGAGTCTCAAATGGGGAAGAGTGTTATTGCAGAAGACAGTAATGAGGATAAATGAGACTATTGTATAAACTTCCAGGGTGCCTAGTATGAAAAATCACTCAACACATGATTGTAGCAGGTCCCATTATGATTGGCTAATGTTCACTACTGATTAAGCATCAGTTTATGTGAGTGTGACCACTTCTATGCTCAGAATAGCTATTGATTAAACTATCCAAAGTCTGTGTTCTGGGTGAAAAGCCCTTAGCACATCCTAAACTTGCTTAGAAAGACAAAAATGAGTCAAATGAGTGAACATCAACATAGTATCTCAGTTTACTAACTGTTCAAAGAAAAGCAGTTTGAGAACCTAACCAAGCCCTGAATACTCATGAAGACAGCAGACATTAAATGAGAACCCAGTTCAGCTGAGAACAGATAGCACAGTGGTCAGGGAGGCATCAGCCTGGTATTGGCCTGATCATACTATCTATCACTCTTCTCATTCTCTGGTCCTCTTCTGATGCTCTGGTATAACCCACTGCTTCTGCAAAGTGACTGGGTTAACTTGGTTTTCCTTTGGCCTGTGTGGGCTCCATAGAGAGGAAGGGAGGTCCTGCCTAGGAGTCCATGGTCTGTCACAGTTTGCCTCTCCTCAGCACCTTCTTGTTGTACAGAAAAGGGCAGCTACCAGAGGTCAGCTCCATCTCACCATCTTCCATCTTTACCTCTCACTTGTGGGCCACACAAACGCCCCATCTCTCATCTCTGTTCCCAAGGAGAACAAATTTCAACATTCATAAGAATCCAGAAAAGGGTCAAGAACTAGAAAATAGGCAATGTATAAGGGAAGCTTCACATGTTAGAAAGGAAATTTTGAATTAGGAGCTCTGTTTCCAGGGGTCAAAGCATGCCCAGAGAGCCCCATGAGGTCATGTGTGAGTGAAGGCAGGTGGGAGAAAGCTCAGCTTCTGCCTGTGAAGAAGGGTCCACATGACCTCATATCCTGTCTCCCCATTTGTAGCTTTCTTAGAAACCGCCTTGACAGCCAGATGTGGTAGTGCACACCTATAATACCAGCACTCAGAAGGCTGAGGTAGGAGAATTGCTGTGAGTTCAAGGCCATATGGGGTAGAGTTAGACCCTGCTGGAAAGAGAGAATGTGGGGGGAAGAAAGGAGGGAGGGAGAAAGGAAGGAAGGGAAGGAGGAAGGAAAGAAAGAAGGAAGAAGGGGAAGAAGGAGGGGAGGGAGGGAAGGAGGCCTCCTTAAGTTTCCCCAGAAGAGCCCAGAAGATAAGGGAACCGCTTAGTAAGATATTAACCCTCTTACTGCCTTCCCAGGGTCCCTACCCTGAGCAGGCTAAACTTAAAGCGAGGTCCCACTCTATTCTTGTGGCCCCTCTTGACTTCTGGGGTAAGGGAGAAGATGGGCTGTCAATGTGAGTAATTGGTAAGGCAGAGCTGGCTGGGGAGAGGGAGGGACTAGCTCAGGCCTGATTATCCACCAGATGCCCAGATCAAAGGGCTGGAGAATCGTCTCTACTCTGGATGCAGGAAGCTGCAGCTCATTTAGAGGTCTGGCCATATCCCTCTCCCCACCCCCACCTCCAGGACTGTGAAGGACTGATGCTCTGCATCAGCCATATTCAAAATATTTGACAACTAGATGGTCTGGGTGCTAGCCATTAATGGTCAAGGCCTACCATGGTCGTCAGGGAACAGAGGGGAAACTCAGAGGACAGACAGTAGTGAGGACTTACAATGAGCCTAAAGTCCTTGGATGCAGGCCACCCATTAGAAGGGTCAGGGTGTGACTAGATTGAATACAAGCTCAGTCCCAGGGGAAGGGGTACCAATGCAAGGAAGACCTAGAAGTCAAAGGTGAATGGCGCCTAGTTTAGAAGGACATTAGATGCCAGCACCTGGAATGTAGAGGCAAGAAGATCAGGCCTTGGCTGCACAGTCAGTTTGAGGCCAGCCTGGGCTACATGAGATGTATCTCAAAAAAATAACAATAAAAAAGTAGGAATTGCTCTCTCTGCCCCCCTCTCCCCACTCTCTTCCCTGTTGTGAGAAAAAGTTGACTGAGCAGGGAGAGAGGGTAAGGCTGGGCTCCTGCAACAACCAGTGAGGGGGGCAGAGGGGGGGAGGTGAGGGCGGGACTGGGCTGCCTCTGATACTGTCCAGACTCATTAAACCTGCCTGGCCAGCATTGTTATCCAAGCTGACAGACTGCCAGCCAGCCTCTATACCCTGAGGCACAGAGTCCCTCCTCCCCCCACATACACACAGCAGGTTTTGCCACTGCCACACACTGGCTGGGCAGAAGAGTGGCAAGTCTTCATCTTCCAGTGAGGAGCACTGTGATGGTAAGGGCCAAAAAGTCCAGGGCAGTGTCAAGCCTGGAGCTGGGAGAAGCCAAAGAGGACCAGGGTTTCCAGAACTGAGCCTGGTACAGGGTAACTGGGGAGGGGGGCTTTACAACCACAGCAAACCTTTATAAGAACAAAGCTGAGCTTGGGTATACCCCCTCCTCCATGGCTCCCATGGCCTCTTCTATGAGAACCTCCACCCAGTACACTGTGTTGTCCCACCTCAGCTCACACCAAGGCCAAGGTAACTGCAAGGCTGGCTCTGGAAATATATTTGGGGTGCAATGGTAGAGAGAAGCAAGGTTAATACCAACTCTTTAATGAGCTTCTACTTTGTGTCTGGCATTATGCTAAGAGTTTATATTATCTGTAAGCTTACGGTTTCTAGGAAAAAATGGGTGCCATTATTAAAGCCTAGATAAGAAAAACTGGGTTCAATGAGGTTAAATCTTTCTTCTGCATCACCAGCTTGTCTAGGTGCATGCACTGAGAGGTTCCCTTGAACTAAAGTGGCATCTGTCTGTTCATAACCTCCTCTTTAATGTCTTCCCAAAGAGGGTTCAGCTCTGCCCTTATCTGACAGCATGTCATGTCAGATCAGACAGCAGAGGAGAAAACTCCAAGGCTGAGGTGAGGTGGGGGAGGGGTGGCTAGAGATGCTGTAGCCACCATGAAGGAGTTCCTATGCTATGTGACTCTGACCCATTAGTCTCTGTCCTACTCTGTGACAACAAACTTCTCAGAGAACCACTACCTAACTTCATGTGGGACCTTCCCTGCCAATGCTTGTTAGACTCCGTGGGGATGACAAAGGGAATGGTGGTATGGTTGTGAGGATAATGATATTAAAGGGTCCCAGAACACTGATGAGTGATTGGCAGGTAATAAATGTTCAATGAATAATGGTCGAGTTCAAATGAGTTGTATACGTACCATATTGCACGGGCATTGTTTCAACTGAGGCAGAGCTTAGGGAAGCCACTGTGTCCAACAGGCTTGGGCTTGAGAGCTTCCTTTCCAGGAGAGGTGGGGGTGGGGAGAGAGTGGTACCAAAAAACCCTGTAACAGGAGCACATGGTGTTCAAGTGCCACACTACCAGCTGGCAGTGGTCTCTGGGGCTGTGGAGAAAATCCTGTCCTCTGGAGCTTGGCCTAAGGAAGTCAGTGCCCCAGGAATTGGAGCCACGTGCTAATCTCATGTACAACATAAACTAAGCTATGAGCACCAAACCAGAGTCAATATAGCATAGACAAACTGCTTCATGGAGGCAGGGCATGGTGGTGCACACCTTTAATCCCAGCACAGGGAGGCAGAGGTAGGAGGATTGCTGTGAATTCAAGATCAGCGTGGCAGCCTGGACTAGAGTGAGACCCTACCTCAAAAAAGAAAGAAGAAAACTGCTTCATGGAGCAGTTGTCCTTGTCCTAGGACCTGAGAGAAGCAATGCAGGACCCCCCCTGAGCTGAGAATGGGGGTGTTTTTCAGGCTACCAGCACAGCTCCTGAAATGTAGGAGGGTCCCATGAATGTCTGTTGCGATGAAGGCAGTACTTACCTGGAGAATGTGACACTTCAGAGACAGCGCTTGGGGGTACTGTTGTGCCTGGGGGACTCAGGCCTGAAAAGTTCCGAAGTGGGGACAGAGTCGTGCCAAAGAACCCTGCAAAAGGAGCCTGGGCTGAAGCTGCCTCCTATAAACCCATGGCCAGTGGGTACACATCAACTGGTACCCAGCAGGTGCTTTCCTTGGATGGGGTAGATACTCACCAAAAGGTCCCAGGCGCCCAGCAATCTCTGCCAGGCTGGCTCGAAGACTGGGCAGCAGGGGCAATGAGCGATGGCCAAGTGTGGGGGCTGCACCTGCTCTCAGTGCCACGTCCAATTTCAGCTCCAGCTCACTCTTGGGAGCACTGGATGGAGATGCTGGTGCGGTCAGAGCAGTGGCCCAGGTCACAGTGCCCATTCCGGGCTGATCAGACGCAGTGGGCTGCTTGGTGGGCTCAGAATGGGGGGATGTAGCCTCAGGAGGCAGGGAGGAGGCCCAGAGTGTAGCGCTGTCTTCAGCAGAGCCCCATTCTGGGGGATAGTTCCCAGGGGAGCCCACCAGCAGTTCCCAAAGGGGGTCAGTCCTCAACCTACTTTCCATTTCTTCCCTTGGCTCCTGGCCCAGACCAGGAGAGAGAGGCTGGGTCTCTGTGACAGGGCTCCCCCAGACAGCAGCATGTCCCCGAAGATGAAATTTGAAGTTGAGTCCCAGGTTGAGAGACAGCACAGAGGCCTCACTCTGAGGTGCTGGGGTCAAAGTGGTGAGAGGAGCACTTGGTACTGAGGAGGCAGGCTGGGGGCCCACGGGCAAGGCCAGAAGGACCCAGCAGAAGAGCCCCAGCCCCAGGCAGCCACGACCTGCCATGGCTCCACCTTCAGCACCTTGTAAGCAGGAAGGTCCTGGAGGGAGAAAAAGCCCAGTGAGCCCCGGCTGCTGCCCCCTTTCCCAGGATGGGTGGCCTCAGGCAGAGCTTCTGACCACAGAGAAGTAGGTGCTGGGGTCAAGAGGCAAAGTGTTCTGCCTGGGGAAAGAGATGATAGGGTGACTCTCTGAGCCAGCTCCTTCCTGTAACTTGTGGGACCCCAACACACATCTCTGCCCTGTTGTTCACTTCCCAACCTGTGCCCACTAAAGTCTGACTGCATCCAGTGAGGTCTCATCCCGAACCACAGCAGAGAGAATGGACTTGGCCTCCCAGGTGCAGACATTCTTTCTCCCTCCTCCACCATCTCTGCCCAGCTCTCTTCCTCCTCAAATACCCACCGTGGCCCACTGTGTGCCAAGCCCTGTTCCAGCAATTCACCTGTGAACAAGCATCCCCATCCCCACCTCCAACCTCAGTCACAGATGTCACAGATACCACTGGAAGCCAGGGACAGGAGGGGCAGAGCACAGGCTCCAGTGATCTCCTAAAGCTGGGAGACTTAGGCTCTGACAGAGGAGAAGGGTCCCAGGCCTGGCAGAAGCTCCCAGACCTCAGCCCCTCCCCTCTGCAGGGCTAGGCCTGTTACCCTCGCTGTGACCCCACAAGTATTTGAGGGAGGGGCCAATTGGCCTTCTCTGGGAGAAGAGGCCAGGCAGGCACGCTGGGCAAGGGGCAGCTGCAGCAGGCTGCCACCCCCTCTCCAGAACACATCTGGTGGGGGAAGGGAGGGTGAGCCAGGGACACACGTGCACCCAGTACCCTTACATCACACCACATACAGCCACACCTAGCCCCCGAGACACACTCGCCCACTCACCTCTTCACACACCCCTCCACAACCCCCTGAGCACACACACACATTCCATCTAGTTGGACACCCCCGTGGCTTCGGACTTAAGCGGTGATTCTCTCCCTCTCCTCCCTCCTTCCCTCCCTCCATTTACAGTCTACACACCCCTAACACCCATTTACACTGTCCAGACACATCACACACCCATCACCCCCAGGCTCCACACCCACCCCGCAGGCACACACGCGCACGCACACTCCCGCACTCCCTCTCCCCCAGTCTGGACGGACGCACGGACCTGCTCCTCTCGCTCCCTCTCCCAGGCGGGTCTCGGAGCCCAGTCCCTGGATGCGAGGCGACGGGTCTCGGCTCGAGTCGCCCGTTCTCTCCGCGGCACCCGACGCCGGGACTGGAGATCGAGACCTGCGACTCCCCTCGGCCGGCCGGGGTGTCCGCGGCTTCGCCGCCCGCTGCCCGCCGCGTGCCCCCGGCGGGGTCCGCAGCCCGCAGCGCCCTCGCTCTCCCGGGCGGACGGGCTGGGGCTCCGCACCCCGCGCTCCCTCCCCGCCGCGCCGCCTCCAGGCCACGAGCCGGTCCCCGGCCCTGCGCCCTCCCGCCCGCCCGCCCGCCCGCGCCGGGGCTCCGCGGCAGCCGCTCTGACGGACGGACGGACGGACGGACGGACGGACGGCCCTCCCTCCCGGCTCCGCGCCCTCCCTCCCCGCTCCCGCTCCCCCTCCGCCCGGCCCGCCGCCCGCCCCCTCCCCCGGCGGAGGAGCCGCGGATGCCCGGCCGCCCCGGCCCCGCGCGCTCATTCACCCGGCGCTGCCAATCAGCCGCGGGGGCCTCGTTCTCAGCCCGCCGCTGGCAGCCACACACGCACACGTCCACATCCACACGCACGCCATTCCCGGGAAACACACCCTCGGGCGAGGGCACTGTGCACGCGGGCGGGCGGGCGCGCGCACACACGCACACGTGTGCGCATGCAGACGCTCGGCTCAGACGCAGCGGCAACCTGCTGCCGTGGCATCTCTAAAGCACTCCCGGAGCTAGAGAGATGGCTCACGGGTTAAAGGCGCCTGCTTGCAAAGCCTATCCCCCAGTACCCATGCAGAGCCAGATGCGCAAAGGGGCGCCTACACCTGGAGTTCGTTTGCAGAGACAGGAGGCCCTGGTGTGCCCATCCTTTTTTTTTCTCTCTCTCCCTTTGTAAATAATTTTTTTAAAAAAGCACCATGCTAATCCCATGAGTAAAAGCATACTTCTATACCCTTATCTCATGAGTCCTCGCTACAACCCCATGACGCCCATTTTACAGACAGGTAAAGTAAGACCCAGAAAACTACCAAATTATCCCAGATTGTACAGGCTGACAGAGACTTGGGGAATTGAGTCCTGGGAGGAGCATCCATGTGAGTAATCCCCATATAGTGAGCCCCAGTGAAGTGCTGCTTTGGGATCTCATGCTCTACAAGTAAACCCTCACCCTGAGGCTGAGGGGGGAGATTCCACTTAATCCAGGCATCATGAGCCCCTATGAGTGCTCCTTTGAGGTCTCCTGCTCTGCAAATAAGACCTAATCCTGAGATCCATGGAGGAGTTGTCACTCAATCCCAATGTAGTGAGCCCCACCGAAGTGCTGCTTTGGGGTCTCCCGAGGCTGAGGGGTGAGTTTTGGTGGGGGTAGTCCTACTACTGTGAACCCTAATGAAAGGCTACTTTGGAGTTTCTGTGTCTGTAAATAAGCACACACAAAGCCATCCTGACCTAGTGAGCCCAGGAGATGTAGATTTTTTTTTTTGTCTCCTGCTCTGAAAGTAAACCCTCATCCTGAGCTCAAGAGAGGGAGGAGCATCTTCAGGGTGCTCTGCTCACTGACTGCTCTACTCTGAGGTCCCCTGTTCCTGGACAGGGACAAGGAGCCTCTGGCAGCGGCCACAGGAGAGTCTGCATCCAGGGTGGGCTTAGACTTCTCGCTCCTATGGCTGCTCTGGCCCCCAGCTCTTTAAGCTCACTCTGAGGTCGAGGGAGGAGCCCTATCAAAGTGGCTGCTTTGGGGGCTCCCTGGCTCTGTAAATAACCCCAAGAAACTCATTGCATAACCTAATTTACATTGATTCAACTGTACTTTGTTCTGCCATCTGAACCCCATTTGGAGGTTGTTGCGGTCATCATTCTAGTTGCTGCGCAGAGAGAACCCAAACAAAAGCGGCTTGTAGAGGAATGGGTTTATTTGGCTTACGGACTCGAGGGGAGACTCCATTCTGGCAGGGCAAACGATGGCATGAGCAGAGGGCTGGACATCACCTCTGCCACAGCACTGCAAACAGCGGCAGGAAGGTGTGCCAAACACTGGCAAGGGGAAGCTGGTTTATAACCCCATAAGCCTGCCCCCAACAACACAGCTTCATCGAGGT
>PVHP010029271.1:0-22506 GCA_004024765.1 Zapus hudsonius
CAGGCCTCTCATGCAAACTGCTTCTGGCACAGTCCTGACCAAGTTCTTTCTCCCCCTCGTAAGCCAAACCTCACAGTCCATAGTTCTCACTACATTCAGGTCTTTAACTCTGACCATCACGCTGTACTCACAACACTGCGAGGCACCTCTTAGGCCGGGAGTTCAAATCCTTCCACATTCCTCCTGTAGATCACTTCCAGAAGACCAAAGCCACAAGATCAGGGTTCTAGCAGCAACAGATGACCCCACGTCCTGGTACCAAAACTGTTGCGGTCAGCTTTCTTGTTGCTGCGCAAAAGGAACCCAAACAAAAGCGGCTTGTAGAGGAATGGGTTTATTTGGCTTACGGACTCGAGGGGAGACTCCATTCTGGCAGGGAAAACGATGGCAGGAGCAGAGGGTGGACATCACCTCCTCCACAGCACTGCAAACAGCGGCAGGAAGGTGTGCCCAACACTGGCAAGGGGGAGCTGGCTTATAACCCCTATAAGCCCACCCCCAACAACACAGCTCTAATGAGGTTCTAATTCCCGAATTGCCATCAGCTGAGGATCGATCAGAACACATTCAATTGTTTGTGGGGGACACCTGTATCAAACCATGACAAATATCATTAACCAATGATGTGAAGGACTTGTATAATGAAAGCATTAAAATGCTAAAGAAAGAAATAGAGGAGGATCTGTTATGATGGAAAGATATCCCATGCTCCTGGATATGGAGAATTAACATAGTAATAATGGCAATCCTTCCAAAAGCTATTAATAGATTCAATGCCATGCCAATAAAAATCCCAGCCTCTTTCTTCACAGACATAGAAAGAATAAACTCAAAATTTATTTGGAAAGGCAAAAAGCCTCAGATAGCCAAATCTACTCTAAGTAACAAAACTTTCTCAGGAGGAATCATCATTCCAGATCTAAAGACATATTAGAAAGCTATAGTAACTAAAACAGCATGGTACTGGCATAAAAACAGGCAGAACAGAGTTGACGAGTCTGTTCAAGTTACTTAATCTTTGACAAAGGTGCCAACAATGTTGGCTGGCGTGAAGATAGCATCTTCAACAAATGGTCCTGGACAAATCGGATAAACACATGTAAAAAATGAAAATAGAACCATTTCTTTCACCATGCACAAAAATCAACTCCAAATAGATCAGGGACCTCAACATAAGACCTGTAACCCTGATGACCCTGGAAGAAAAGATAGGAGGAACTTTCCATGAAATTGGAGTAGGGAAAACCTTCATGAGAAAATCTCCAGGAGTCCAGGAAGTACAGCAATCACCTAACCAGTAAGACCTTATCAATAATAAAAGCTTCTGTACAGACAAACATACCATACTCAAAACCAATAGGCCACCATCAAACTGGGAGATTATTTTTGCCAGCTATAATACAGATAGAGGTCTACTATCTAGAACTTACAAAGAACTCAAAAAAATAAACAAAAAAAAATCAAACAGTACCCTCACAAAATCAGTTTTGGTCTCAACAGAGAATTCACAGAGGAGGAAACACAAATGGCCTATTCTCACTTAAGAAAATGCTCCTCATCCTTAATCAGGGAAATGCAAATCAAGACTACAATGAGATTCCACCTCACTCCAGTCAGAACAGCAATCATAAAGAAATCCAACAATAATAATTGCTGGCAAGGATGTGGGGAAAAAGAAACCCTCATTCACTGCTGGTGAAATTGTAAACTCGTTCAACCACTATGGAAAGCAGTGTGGAGACTCCTGAACAAAATGGACATAGAGCTCCCAATGGACCCAGCTATCCCTCTACTAGGCATCTACCCTCAAGATGTCACACCTCAGCAAAGAGACATTAGTATAACTATGTTTATTGCAGCTCAATTCATAATAGCCAAGAATTGGAATTAGCCCAAATGCCCATCCCTGGATGAATGGATATCAAAGTTGTGGTACATCTACATGGTAGAATTTTACTCAGCGGAAAGGGGAAATGACAATGAAATTTAGAGAAAAGTGGTCTGACTTGGAGCAGATCTTACTTAGCGAACTCACAAAAGAACAGAGAGTAAAATGACACATATTCTCCCTCATATTCAGTTCCTAACCAGGATAAGCTTAAACTCTAAGCAAACCTACCAGGGGAAATGAGAGATTGTGAAAGAGGTAGAAGGAATGGGAGGGGGAGGGGGAGGACCAGGAGGACTTATATAATAAGCTAAACCAATAATGAATCAAAATCATAAAATCCTTACTTTCATATAGTAAGCTCTTGAGAAAAAAGTGGGCATTGTCTAGTAAGAGGGGCCGTGAATAGAAGGGGAGGAAACCAAACCCCTTGAAAAATTGATCAGACCTGTCCCAGTCATTGGATCCTTCCCACACTGAGCTGTTGATCAAATAGGCCTACAAGGTCCCCCAAAAAAGACAGGGTTTTGTCAAAACTCTTGAATACCCACCCCAGGCCAAAGGTAACTACAGAAAGTCATCGAACAACAGAGAGACCCTGCGAGATCCAGAATGGTATCCAGTACCCAGATGGTAGCAAGTGCAGTGCTGGAAGGCACAACATAAGCTGCCAGGGAAAACTGGTCAATGATACTTGGAGAAGGCAGAGAACACTGATATAAAATGCAAACTGTTGTCAGGAGAAGGCTGAACACACTTCCTTCTGGGAGAAATCAACAGACCAACGATCACTGGTTCAATAGAGGCACCAAAACCAGGGGTGGGGGTATTCAACAGCTTTTAAATTGGCCACGAAATCCACTCAGTGACAAGGAACCCTTAACTGGAACTGGGACTCAGGACAAAATCCTACGGGAACCAAAAACTGGGGCTCCAAAAAGAAATCCCCATTACCAGAGAACTACGGGGTGGCTAATCCTAATAGAATTTTGCCAAATTAGAAATGTGTGTCTCATTTAACCTATACTGATCTCACACTCCGATGGAGGTTCTGTTTATATTTTTCAGAAGGCAGTGAAGAGCTGTGGTCATTCCAGCTCCACCGATGAGCCACAGGCTGAAGGCTGATATCCCAGCAAGAGATGAACCACTGCAGGCCTATCCTGTAGACACCAAGTGAAACGCTTCAGAGAGTGGTGGGGCAAGAAAGAGACCTATAACCACAGCCAACCAGTCAACCCTGGATAAGTCAGCGAGACAGACACCGATTTCCAACACAACCCAAAGCAGAAGTACAGAGGCCCTTCAGATCTCAACAATAAAGCAGACTTAATACTCACCCTCCATGACTCAGGGAACTGAGCAGAAGAGGGGTGGAAAGATTGTAAGAGCCATGGTGGGGGAGATTACCCATTGACATTACCCCCCCCTCAGCTCCAATTCATAAAGGGGGGCAACCTTGTTGCCTCCTGTGCTATCCATAACCCCTTTCCACATGGATTGATCCAGTGTGCCCACTGAGGAGGATACCCAGTGGATTTGGGACAGGGAGGAGGGAAATGGGAATATAAGCACAATATTTGCTCAATCTATGTATCTAATTTGGAACAATAAAGTTTTTTTTAAAAAAGAAAAGAATTATTCTTAGGTTGTCTCAGAAAGAAAGAAAAATGGATTCATAGACGTTGACACTTGGAATTAGTTTCAAAATGCCATGGCAAGAGATAAAGGGATAACATGCTGAGAACAAAGATAAGAAAGAAGGTATTTTTAAGCTTTAATTTTTTAAAGAAAGAATTATAAATCACAACTACATACTTCAGTAGTTTCTCAAGTGATGATTGTTTTTATACTAAAGTAATAGCTGCCGTTTACATTTGTGACTCCAGGTGATGAAAAAAATTAAATCAACTTTCAAATGTTTTGTGTTTGAAATCCTGGTGAGGTGTGTGATGTATAATAATAAAAATGTCCAAAGTTGAAGGCAGTGATATGCTAAAATTATCTTATATGCCTTAATTCTGCATACCACATTCCACGTACACAAACTATTCACATACCAGATGTCAACTACTCAGAAAAAAATGAACTTTCTATCTAAAATATCTTACTTATCCTTTGCAAAATTTTATCTTGAATGCAATTTTGAAATCATTCATTGTAAACTCTTTGTAGACATCTTATCCTGAATCATTCTGGCATGCTTAAAAGATATGCTGTCTTGAGGGGCCAGCAATGGTTTTAGATTTAAGTTCTCAGAGCAGTGTTTTTGCCCACACCTCATGCCCTCTAGGTAATAATAAATGTTAACTATCTGATTTGCCATATAACTTTGGAATCTACAAAGACATTTTACCATGCAAGAATAGCTATTTGATGATCTCTGTGCATTGTAAAATAATTGCTTAATATTCTCCCTGTAAACAACTCCTACCATGCTTCCATGCAATTTTCCTCTTAGAAAATTGGGAATCAATATTTTATACGGTTTACAGTTTTCTTAAAAACACTCAATGACGAAAAGAAAAATAAAAGTTCTTTTTTATTTTGCTTTCTCAATATGCTCTTTTCCAACACAAATCATTTCCAAACCCTTGTCTCAAAGAAGAAAACTAGTCTTAATTGGAGCAATAATTAATAGTATGAGGACTTAAACAAGCTAATGTTCCAAAGTTGTTCCCAGCAACATGAATTCTCACCTAACGGAACAGAAAAAGAATCCCAAGTTAAAACTCTTTTCAGGGATGCTGGTCTATTTAAAAGCATTAGTTATTATAGAAAAAGATAGTACATCATTGATCTTACTTGTATCCAGGTAATTATCTTGGGGTGATGCTTATAACATGATTGTTTCACTGATAGAATGGGCCTTCTAGATAATTAGATACCCCTTCCTAAGTAATAAGTTAGTCATTTGGTAAAATTCTCTAAGTGCATCACAATGCCTCTTTTGAACTTGTTTTCATCAAAATTGTTTGACAATTTATGTAGATCTTTATTTTATGCTATGGTATAAATGTTTAAATTAATTCCAAAACTAATCTAAGTCAAAAATCTAGCTCTTAATGTTATCCAAAGTTTTCCATATAAGTCAATCTGTGTAAGTGAAATTCCCATGTTCCACCATCAATATATTCAATATTCAAATATGTGAGATTATTTCATATGAACTCCATAGGCTAAATTTTTAAATATAATTTAAAAATATAAGAGAGACAAAAAGAAAAATCCGTAAATTAAAAAAAATGAACTTTGTTGTAGCAGGATAAACTTTAAAACATCACTCATTAAGACAGTAAAACATCTCAACATATTTTTTTATTATATATTTTTTATTGTTCATAATTAGTTACATTATTTAGTGGGCAAACAATGAGTTGATATCCCCAATTTCCCAATGTCCCCCGTCCCCATCCCCAATCAGCTGGATATCCTCCTCCGTGGGTCATCTGGATCAGTCCTTGTAGCAGAGGACCATGGATAGCCCAGTCTTCAGCCCGGCTCTCCTGGCCCAAGTGTGTTGTTACTGAGGGGTGCCATGCCTCTGGACAGTCTCCTCCACCACGGCTCTCACAATCTTTCCGCCCCTCTTCCGCTCAGTTCCCTGAGTCTTGGTGGGTGAGTATTAAGGCTGCTTTAAGGTTGTGAGCTTAGGGGTCTTTGTGTAAAAATCGTTGGTTTCTGTCTCACTGGCTTATCCCGTGTTGACTGAATGGCTGTGGCTGTGGGTCCTCTGTTCATCCCGTCATTCCATATGAATCCTCCACAATATGACTGTGGTGGCTCATCTCTTGCCAGGATCTCAGCTATCTGCCTAGAGTCGGTTGGTAGGGTTATATGGGCCACAGCTGTCTAGATGCATCCTGAAAAATACAAACACAATCTCCATCGGAGAGTGAGATCCGTATAGGTTAACAAATATACACAATTCTGGATTACCAAGATTCTATTTTTAGTAGCCTCCCCGTCAATCGCTCCCATTGCCTCTTTTCTTGGGAATATCTCAAGATATTTCACTTCATGGGCTCAGTAGAAGAGAGCTAGGGATAACTTGCCTAAGATCTGTCTTCTAAGGTTTGATCTCCAAGAAAGAGGGTTGGCCTCCCACAAAGCTCCATGGTCAATTGCTAAAAATAACCAAAGTTAATCAAAAGCAAAATTTGGGGCTGGAGAGATTGCCCAGTGGTTAAGGTGTTCGCCTGCAAATCCTAAGAAGCAGAGCTAGATTTCCTAGTACCCACATAAAGCCAGATGCACAAAGTGGTGCATGCTTCTGTAGTTCATTTGCAGCAGCTGGAGGCCCTGGCACACACATTCTCAATCTCTCTCTCTCTCTCTCTCTCTCTCTCTCTCTCTCTCTCTCTCTCTCTCTCTCTCTCTCTCTCTCTCTCTCTCTCTCCCTCCCTCCCTCCCTCCCTCCATGCCTCCCTCTCTCTCTCTTCCTCTGTTTGCAAATAAATAAGATTTTTTTAAATTGAACATCAACTCCCTAAAGTCTGGTGATCCTTCAGTGCTAATGAGTGTAACCTGGCAGAGTTCACCACTTCATATGGTTGTCACTTCATGTTATATCCAAGAACCCAGGTCCCTTTAAAGAGAGACTCTTATCTCAACTCTGAATGTTAGCTGACACTTTAGAGCTGAACATAGATGCTACAATTTCATATTGGTATTGCATCTAGGGTCCTTGACATAATAAGGGAAGTTCTATAGAATTAGGGTTTCCCAACATCAAGATATTTCTAAGTGCATTTGGAGGGAAAACAGGAAACAGGGCACAGATAACCCTTGTGAGCTGTGGACGCCACCAGAGTTAAAAACCAGATCGTGCAGCCAAACTCACAAAACATTCTCGAGCTTAACTTCCATCTTTCTCAAAAAACATGAACCTTTCTCCATTTCCTCCCATGCGGACCTGGGAGTACACAGATTTTCCTAGCAGGCTGCATACCAGGCTTTTTTTATACTCTTGGCATGATTGTATCCTGTGCTCCAATTCAAGATGGTGCCCTGTCTGGTCTTTGGCATAGCCAAGAGCAGGTGCTCCCACTGCTCTTGGACATAAGCTCCTGGTCCACCAAGGAAGCTGCAACTGCACTAAAGATACTAATCTGAAACTGCCTGCATGTTGATTGTCTGCAGTTTAATGCTTCTAGACTGAAATAGATGAGTTGAAGATGAATATGAACCAACCAAAATCACATGAATTCTTAGACATGTATTACCAGAGGTAAAATGAACGAAGACAGACTGTCATTCTCAAAACACCGTCTGTCAAGGAGCTAAGCTATGTCATAACTATAAAAGCTATCTGGTATTGCACACAAAAGAGATACACAGAGTTGTAGGAGTTCAAAACAAGTTGTTTTCTAGCCACGAATATGGAGAAGACCGTCTCCAGAGATGGATAGAGGACGTCCTAAAGTGAAGAGTAGTAACAGCTCATGCTACATGTTAACTGAACCCTGGAGCTCGTTGATGAGTGGAAGACCATATCCTAGTACGTTTGGCCAAATCTTAAGAAGTTCTGAGTAGCAGATTATTCCTAGGCCCCTGTGGCCCTCACACTGAGTCTCAACTTCTTATTCTTGACTTAAACTTTTTTGCCCTTCAGCCCCACCCTGCCTCTCTATATTTGGTCATGCGAATATGCTCTGTTCACTGAACAGTCTACCTACACACACGCTGCCCTGCCTTTCCATAACACTTTCTGATTTTTTCCTTCTTTCAGATCATCCACTTCTGCCATAAGGAGTTGAACTTTTCTTAAGAAACCTTGTTGTGCTCCTGGAACTCAGAAGGATGTGCCTTTTACATCTGTGTTTCCTTCGTCGCCTTATTCTTCATGTATCTGTTTGTTTTCCATGAGTCTGAAAGCCCTTCAGAGACACAAGGGTGCCCTTCTCATTCATCAGTTTTTACTCTACTTCCTAAGTCAGTGCCTGATGCACAAGAAGGATCCCAAAAGCATTTCTTCACTGAATAAGAAAATTGATACACAAATGACAATTTTTATTAACAAAACTATCATTAAAACATAAAAATAGAAATAAGTAATAGAAGCTGATATTTTTAATTGCCATCTTTGAAAAGATGCAACATTTCATTAATGATATATGTTTTTGGAGAAATTATTTAACAAATAGTATTTGCTACAGAGAAAAGTTACATAATCGTCAGAAAACTTCTGTATATTTTCTTAAATAAGCTTTCTACCTCTGCCATGACTGTAGAAGATAGAGAAAACTCCTGCTGTCAGTCAGACTCCTATAGGGGATTAAAATTCTACCCTCTCCCTGAGTTGATAGATATAATTATCATGTAAGGGAAGCCATAAATTTGTGAAAGTTTATATTGAACAAAATACAGAAGAATTACACATACGATTTAAAGAAGAGCCCATAATAGTGAAGCAAAATGTAGGCTTTCTGGAAAGTTTAAAATATGAATAATTTAGAGAATATGAAACTGAAATTCATCATGGTAAACAAAGAAATCTAAAAGTATCAAGATACATTTAAAACAGGAGAAAAGAATGAAACAGTAAAAGACAAAGACAAAGAATAAATTCTGAAAATGAGATAAACTGTATTGTTATTCAGGCAATTAGTCAAAATTTATAATTAACACAAAGAATTTCAGTGCCTTTGGAAGGAATTCTCTGGAAGTCTGTAAAAATATTTTCATCCTGATATTGGAGGTTGAAGCTGGAATCAATAAAGAAATACTAAGTGACCAAAGAATTAATCCGACTATGTTTTGGCAACAAATCACAGAAATAAACCAGCAGTCAAAGGTGGCCATAGAAGAGTTTGTGTAAACAAGTGTAATAATAGAATGAAACTGTTTTTGAAACGTGTCCAAGCTACACCTAGGCTATATCCCAAAAGCAGCAAAGCAAACATGTATACAAAGGAAATCATAATTTATCATTTGCTATGGGTTCAGTATGGTTTGACCCCTCTAAAACTCATGGTGAAATTTAATGCACGTTTTAAGATAGTAGAGGAGAGGCAAGGTGGGCCTGTTAAAAGATGATCATGGATCTGCCTGCATGACTGAATTAATCCAGTTACATAAATAATGAGTTTAATGGGTTACCTACTAGAAAAGACACTTGGCTAGAACTATCTGCCATGATATGAGGCCCTGTCCTGCCCAAAGATATTTCTAGCAAGAAGGGCGTCACCAGCTATGGACTCTCAGCTACAGACTTTGACCAGTGTAAAGAACCAAAATTAGCACCTTCCCTTTAACGCTTACCTATTTTGTATCATCCTATCATTATCAAACAAACACAGAGGGAAACATCATCTAAACTGGGAAATGTATAAGGGGCACCGCTATCAATCAGTGAAGCAAATATTCCTCACCGACTATATCAGTTACTTCCTCCCTGGTGAGAAAAAAGACCAAACAAGCAGCAACTTAAGGAAGGAGAAGGTTGATTTCAGTTTACAGTTTCAAGGGGAGTCTATCATGGCAGGAGGAGGAAGCTGGAGTCCATCTTCACATCAGCAGGGAAGAAAGAGAGAAGCAGGAAGAGGGAAACGGCTGGGTTGGAAACCATCAAGGCTCTCCCACAGTGACACACTTCCTCCAGCAAGGCTCCGCCTCCACAACCTAGCCGCAGAGTGCCATCAACTGGGGATTAAGTCTTCACGTTTAAACGCCTACGGGAGACAAACCATCACACTTTCACTAAGCATCCAGTACATAAAACTTGTGTGGCTGCAATGTTCTACTTTACTTTTTACAGCCATGTGTTATTATGGACATAAAGTGTTATGTGTGATGAAACTCTTGGGACCGATGGCGAGAGTCTGACTCACAAGACAAGAATGGTGGACGACAGAGTGCGAGTGGACCTATGACCCCTGTGTTGTCCGTCTCAGCTCACTAAAATAGAATGCTGTTGCCTGCCTCGAGTTTTGGTGGTGGTGATGATAGTGATAATCTGCACAAAATCAGTGATGATATGTTGTTCTCTGGTGAAACAGAAACACACAGAAAGCTCATCATCGTCGGCCCAGGGCCGACACTGCTGTAGTCTTATCCATTTCCTTTTCCTCCTGGACAAACATAAAAGGAATTCCAGGTAGCCATGCAACTGAGCCCCGGCTCATGCGTAAAAGTGAGTTGCTAAACTTTTAGCCCATAAAACCCACCAGACTTCTTCCAGTTTATGATGCTCAAAGCACACTGGGAGCCGGGCGTGGTGGCGCACGCCTTTAATCCCAGCACTCGGGAGGCAGAGGTAGGAGGATCGCTGTGAGTTCAAGGCCAGCCTGAGACATAGTGAATTCCAGGTCAGCCTGGACTAGAGCGAGACCCTACCTCGAAAAACAAAAACAAAAAAAAAAAAAAAAACAAAACAAAAAAGCACACTGGGAACACCTACCTAAAGTTCAGTCTATGTCAGCTAAGTCCCTGAATAGCTATGTAGAGCCCCCTACCTCCTCTGGCTACTTTATAATTAGTCACCGGTTCAAAAAAATTAAGATTATTGGGGTGAGTATAGCAACTTTGATGACTGTCACCTCTCAAAAATAAGCAATAATATCACCATTGGCAACATTTACTTACAAAACATATATTCTCTTGCACACGTTGTCTTGTGACTAATATTGTGAGCAATTTTCCACATTCATAGAATCCATCAGTATTACAATTTTAGTGACATTAGTGTCACAAGTTGTGGATATACTATACTTTCATGTTTTCACTATTTTATTCATTTTTAGGTATAAGATTGTGGATTATCCAAAGAACTGTGTGATCCTGTTATGATGAAAAAGACCATGTCTTCATTACAGTTTTTTGTTGATCTACAGTTGCCATTGAGAGTAATAAATCACTGATTTGTGCTGTTCAGCTCCATAAAAGTTAATATCTTCTTTTGAATTCTTTCCATATGATAAACTATTCTTGCAATCTATAAAAAAAATACGTCCTGTGAAAGTTAATAAATTTTCTTTAAAATGTAATGAAATAAAAAGACTGGGGTGAAGCATCAGGTGAAGCATGAGGTCTCAAATCATTAACCATTCTGTGACCTCTATTAACATACAAAATAATAAAGTCAGAATATGACTACAGAATAAGAGAAAATGTTTTCAAGCTCTACATTTAACAAGGGGCTGACATACAGAATTTTACATGAGAAATTCAACTCAAAAACATTTTTAAAAAGTAATAGATTTATCTAAACACTTCTCAAAAGAACAGCTGTAAATGGCTAACAAGACTATGAAAAACGCCCAGGTCACGAGTCATCAGAGATGTGCACATCAAAGCCACGAGGAGATATCGTTCTGCCCCAAAAGGAAGGTCAGATCATCCTGGAAGAGCACTGGCTCCCCAGCACCCATGTGAAATGCTGGGTACAGCCATGCCTGAGGAAAGGAGGGGGTGGAAACAAGAAGATGGCTAGAGCTCCCTGGGGAGCCAATCTGAGAAACCAGGAGCTCCAGGTTCAGTGAGAGACACTGTCTCGGGGAAATAAAATAGAGGAGCGATCGAGCAGGTCGTCTGGCATCTTCTGGCCTTCACTCACATATACATAAGGCACACAATGCACATATGGACACACACTACGTGCTAAACACAGGTAAGACGAGTTCTGCGTCAAGGGCGTGGAGAAAACGGAGGCCTTGCACATTTGGGGGACAAAATGCATATAGTAAGCCTTTGTGTAACACAGGATGATGCTGATAAGAAAATATAGTGTGAATCTCCCGTCTCCCTGCCTCCTGACAGTTCCCAGCCTCTGAAGCTTTCCTAACACTTGGAATCATTATTAGCTTTGAAATCCATGTGTTGTTGCTAAGCACGCGACCTTCAGTTATTTGTTTTACTCCTCAGTCCCAGTTACCATTTCATAAAAAGATTGAATATCCACTTAGGATATATTACAGATATTTCATTTCATGCTATATACAAAGAAACTCTCATACTCCTTTAGAAGAGTCAATAGTCAAAAGCTGTGGGTTCCTCTCTTCCCGGTCTCATGACTTTTAAGGAAACATTATCTGTCTGATGCTGTCTTAAAGCGTCCGGGCTTTGTATCTCTGCCTGATTCCCATGCTATCCAGTTACAATTCTCTTATTCTTTCTTTTAGCATAGGTTTGTCAAATATTCACACTGCTCTCAAGTGCTAAGGACACAATAGTAAACAAACAAACTGACATTTACGAAGCGTACATGAGCAGAGAGGAATGTAGAGTTGTTTAAAAATCAGAGCATTTGGTTTAACATCTAAGGTTAAATGCTGTGAAGAAAATCAAATTGAAAGTGATGAGATTGATGATGTTACTATTTTAATAGAACGGGCAGGATATGACATCTTTCTGAAACTATTTCATCCAAGTGAGAAGAGGGTGTGTGGCTGAGGAAAAGCAAATGCAGAAACCTGAGACAGGACTGTGAGCTCAGCAGTAAGAAGGCTGGAGGTGGTGTGACATGAATGCATGGCACCCTGGTAGGTCGGAATGGTTCCTCTGCAGCTCAATAGGGCATTTAGGAATTTTGGAGCCAGGTATGGCGGTGCACACCTTTAATCCTAACACTAGGAGGCAGAGGTAGGAGGATCACCATGAGTTTGAGGCTACCCTAACACTGCAGAGTGAATTTCAGGTCAGCCTGAGCTAGAGAGAGATTACTATCTTGAAAAACAAAAACAAAACAAAACCAGAAATAGAATTTTGGACTTGACTCCGAGTTAAATTTAAAGGCCTTTGGGAAAGCAAGTTTGTTTTCATGGATACCATTTCCAGTGGCATTCAAGTGGATACAGAAGGAAGACACTGGATAAAAAGAGTCAGGAGTTGAATTGGGGAATTCGGGATAACAACGCATTGTTTGCCCACTAAGTAATGTAACTCATTATGGACAATAAATATATATTAAAAAAAAAAAGAATCAGGAGCTGATGGTAAATTTCAGACCATTACTCCAAAACTTGGAGTCTCCAGCTTATGGGTGACATTTGAAGCTTTGAGGCAAGATACAGCTCCAGTTGGAGGTGACCATAGACAGGGGGCATAGGAAATCCAGAGCTGAGCTAAGCAACTTCCAATATTTACAAGGGCTTTTTATTTTAGTTATCTTATTATGACCAGCTCCCCAATTCTTTGGTAACACTAGGGCCTACAATTCAATTCAATCTGGACACTAATTATCCAAAGCTACTTTCAGACTCCACGGGTTTAAGGACTCAGTCTCAAAAGACACCTGCACCAAGATATGAGGGGCAAGTATTCAGTATCCTGGCTGCTCCCATTTCTGTCCTACTGAGCTAAAAATAAGCTTCCCACAACATCCCCACTTTAAAAAGTCTGTGACAGTGACTCACAAGAATCTGTTGTCAGTCTATTGTGAAGGACTCAGATGAAAAATCAGATGAAAATGCAAATAGTGTAGGTCCAGAAGGATGCCAGGTGCAGGAACTTCTATCCAGGTGGAGTTGGTATGCAATAGCCTCTTGGCACTTGGATGCATTTGCCATTTCAGAAATCTCATGGTTCATCATTTAAAAGGTTTTATAGAGGTTTTATTGAATGGACACAATTGTGGCACTGATAATTGACTCAATTTCCATCCTCTTTCTGCTCCCAGGGGCTGGGGCTGGAGAACAGAAAGAACCAAGCTGTTAAACAAGGTTTGGTCTTTCTGGTAAGCAGCCTCTATCCTGAAGTTCACTAGAGGCCCACCAAGTGTCACCTCATTAGAACAGAAGATGTGCCCGCTACCATGATGACTCTGAAAACTCTGTTTTAGTAGCTCTGAATCAGGCAGTGGAGACAGAGTACAGACGTGTTTCCTATTATGCCACAGGCAGGCCTTTGGTCTTTGAGCCAGGTTCCCTACGACACAATAATCATGGCTGCCTGAGTCCTCCCATCTACTTGAGCATTGTATAGCAGAGCTAGCAAGAGGAATAAAAAGAATTTGGCTAACATTGGGAGAAAGCCACATGAGATAGGGAGACATTGCAACAGTTGACCTATAAAACCGTTATGCTTTTTTTCATCCTATTCTTGTAATATTTTTTATTCTTTCCCCCTTGATCTACTGTTAATTATAACTTTCATTAAGTATATACAGAATTACGTGCTATAGAAATCAGCTCTAGATATGGTTATTTTCAAACTAGTCATTTTCCATATTTATTACATCCAGATGGGGTTTTAAGTCAAGTTCTCAGTACAACTATTTATCAATACCAATATTACTCTGACTTGTTTACATGAAATGACTTTACTAGCTTTAGCAGTGTCACCATATTGGAATATGACCATGACATCATTTTGTTTCGTTACAGAACAAAAATCACAAACTATTCCAGAAGCATTTGTCTTACCTTCCCAGCAGAATAAACTAAAGGGAATGCTTCATCTTTCATTTGTTTCAAAATACCCATGATGTCCTTTTGGGTCAGGGTACAAGGCCTTTTCGAACACTAAGTTCTACAAATATTCTACATTATTTATTGACTTTGCCCTTCTGTATGTCAGGGTTCTTTAGAGGAATAGAACCAACAGAATGAACTGTAATAGACAAAAAGGGGATTTGTTGAATTAGCTCACAGAAGTCCCACAATAGCAGTCTGAAAGCCCGAGAGTCAAGGAACCAGTCACTACTCAATCCATGTGGCTGGAGGCCTCAGCAGTCCCAATCTAGCACTGAAGGCCTAAAGCATTACTGGGGAGCCTGGTCTTCAGTCCAGGCTGGAAGGCTGAAGAAGCTTTGTTCCAATGCTGATGAAGAGATGCACAGCAAGCACCAGGAGCAAGGCAGGCAGGGAGGGACAGAGATATCTTTCCCCTTTATATAGCCTTAGGGCAGGGTCTTGCAACCCTATACCAGACTTATGGGCTTCCTGAGTCTGGAATTTCCTTTCTGCACTGCCTCCCAGGAAGGGATGCTATTTTCCAGCTTCCCTGACCTTCCTTACATCCACCCCCAACTAGGAGGACTGCCTTCCTATGATACACATTAAAGACCCACCTCAGTCCTCCCAGGAAAGGATATTTGTTTCTAGCTCCCCTGAGCTTCTTTACATTCTGCCACCTGCTGAGAGGGCTGCCTTCCTGTGAGCATCCTCAGAGACCCACCAAGATTACTAAAAAGTCAAGCTGACAACAAAACTTGACCATCACAAGTCCACCCCTTGACAACTTGACATTAAACCATGTCTCCTTACATCATACTTAATTCCCAATTGAAGACAGTAACAAGGTCATAATTCCACCTAACATGATATAACTATCCCATGTATAACCACAAATGCATAATCTCCCCCAACACAAGGCAAGGTCCTTTGAGGAATAGTTACTCTCTCATAACTAATAAGTTAAAAATAAATTCAGCAATGGTTAACTAGTGATATAATCTCAATATTAATTACATAATAGAGAAACACATAAAAAAAAACAAAGGTATTGGTATACATATGCACAAACAGTCTTAGTAAAGTAAGACTAAAAAAAATCTCATGGCAATTACAGCCCTTGTCTTCGTAACTGGTCACGTGACCTTACCTGGTATTTATGAATACCTTCTTCTAATAACCTTTCTGTATTTCCTCCACCTTCAGCAAGCACCTCCAAAGGTCTTGGTTCTTTACCTGGACGAGTGACCTATACTTTCATTCCTGACAGATCTGGGCCATTAATCACACTACCGTGATTGGGGTGCTATAGTTTCCCATTGACTTTGATAACAGGACATGGTAACACCAAAAGGTGCCCTATAGAGTCTCCTGCACTCAGACATACTCTTCCTTGCCTCCATGGTGGAGGAGCAGTCTGATTTCTCCCTGGTAGTCTGGATCAATCACTCCTGCTAACACTGTAACTCCTGTCTCTGGCCTGCTGACTATTGGCATCAGGAGCAAAAAGTAGCCAGTGGGGAGTTTTAGCTCCCAGTTCAATGGAATGCTCTCTGTGCCTCCTGGCAAAAGCACTTCCCCCTCTGGAACCAAGACTTCTAGGCCAGCAGAGCTTAAGGTTGTGGGAACAGGGAGCAAAAATTTGGCTAATGGGTCACTTGGGGTGATGGTAAGTGGTACCATTCCCATTTCCACCCCTTGATTCCTGGACCTGTGGATCTGGGCTATTGGAGAAACACTACCATATATAGGAGGCTGGTTCAGAGCATACACAGCCTGCTGGAGAACCCTGCCCCAGCCCTCCAGGCTAGTGCCACCTAGTTGGCACTATAACTGGTTCTTTAAAAGGACATTCCACTGTTCTATCAGGGTGGTGAGAAACACGGTAGGACCAGCGAATTCTATGATCATGAGCCTACTGCTGCACTTCCTTGGCTGTGAAGTGAGTTCCTTGGTCTGAGGCAATGCTGTGTGGAATACCATGACGGTGGATAAGGCACTCTGTGAGCCCATGGATGGTAGTTTTTGCAGAAGCACTCCAGGCAGGAAAAGCAAATCAATACCCAGAATAAGTGTCTATTCCAGTAAAGACAGGTTGGTAGTGTATAACCGCACATCTAGCCATTTTTCCTTCCAGGCAAAATGCACAACCATGTGCACTACCCGAAGTTCTATTGGGTCAGGAGACAAGGCCTTTTCCAACACTAAGTTCTAGAAATATTCAGCATTATTTATTGACTTAGCCCATCCCACCTTATTACAACCTTATTGTCCTTCTAAGCTGACTCCTATATATTGCCTTCCTGGGAGACCCCTGCCTCTAACCTACTATACTCAGTGTCGCAGTCAGCCACATGCCGCAGGGATGAATCTTCAAACCAGGCATAATTTGGGGGAGGAAAGTATTTATTGAAACTACAAATTGAGGGAAAGTTCCGTAACAGTGAAAGAGGCTGGCCCTCTTTCACAGGTCCGAGCAGAGAGGAAAACCTATCACCTACGGCACACACAGAACAGGGAACAGGCAGAAGGGCCAAAGAGAATTTCTTCTCCGTTATGTAGCCCTAGGGTGGGTCTTGCAACCCTATCCCAGACTTAACGGCTTCCTGAGTCTCTAGAATTTCCTTCCGGCACTGCCCACACAGGAAAGGATGTTTACTTCCAGCTTCTTTGAGCTTCTTGACATCCTGCACTCTTGCTGAGAAGCTACCATCCTGTAAACATCCTCAGAGACCCACCCAAGATAATTAAAAAGATCCAAGTTGACAACAAAACCTCACCATCACACTCAGTGAATCCTTTTCCTCGTTAAAAACAAATCCTTTTTGTCCCAGGATACATCCTAAATAGCTCCTGTTTCCTTCCATGCCCTTTTCTGTCTTACGGGCTGTGCTGTGTAATCTACTAGGCATAATGCTGGC
Organism: Zapus hudsonius; assembly: GCA_004024765.1. Taxonomy (NCBI): domain Eukaryota; kingdom Metazoa; phylum Chordata; class Mammalia; order Rodentia; family Dipodidae; genus Zapus; species Zapus hudsonius. Next base: position 17,202 of record PVHP010029271.1, read on the forward strand.
ATCATGTATCAAGGGCCTGAGGCCATCGGCAGGCATGTTTTGCACCAAAAAATGTTGAATCCCTTTTCCTAGAGTTGGAGAGGAGGCACATGCACTTAGATGTAATTGAGTTTAAGGATGTCATAAGACTTCCTAAGGTATTTCTTCTCTCAGAGTTGGACTGCTCTTCAGGAGAGCCAAGGTCCATCACACAATGCCCGCTATATGGATCCCATCAGGAACTCCCTAATCTGCTTCATAATTTTCCCACTATCACAAGAGTGCTGTGTCTCAGGAAGGGTACACTGTGTTGCGTTTGATAGGCTGGCACTGAATGTTGTTTGTTAGAAGCAGCAGCCATGCTAATCATTTGGTCACTGAGATTTGTAAGTGCCCAGTACTGCGGTCTGAGAGCCACACTCCACAGAGGTTGAAGTTCCTAGAGAAAACAGTCTCAGAACTTCCTTCCCAAATTTTTTACATTCTCTGTAATAACTATAATCTGAAAGCAACTCTCAAGAGTCAAAAGATACTGGCACACTACGAGATTTCCTTTGAGTCATAAACAGTCAATCCACTGCATCATCCTCTTGTCAGACTGGGATGCCTCTGAAAGAGAAGCCACTCGGGTTTGTAGTATTCCACCTGAGCTTGTCAAGTTCATAGGCAGAGGTGCTCTCAGCAAATATACAGCTTTATTCTCACAGAGCTGGGAAAGCTATCTTCACTTGAATCTAGAATTCCTGAACCTGCAAATATACAGAGGTGGGAAGATGTACTCGTGCAAGCTGGAGCACACCAGTCTCTTACATTGCTTTTATTTTCTCAGGTAGAATAAGAAGATAATCAGGTGAAAGTACAGATAGAGGGCAGATAAAGAAGGAGACAAGAAAAGGCATGAAATGCACATGGCACTGTACACATGATGGACAGGATATTTCATTGATGTGTATTAGAGTAACCTTCTCATTGCTGGCACAACACACTTGACCAAAAATGGCTGTGGGAGAAAAGGGTTTACTGTGGATTACAGACTCAACAGGGTGCTCCATGAAGGCAAGGGAGAACATGACATGAGCGTCCCAGCCAACATCGGTTGGACAAGAGCAGCAGGAGAGTGTGCTAACTAACGCTGGAAAAAGGGAGTTGGCTATAACACCCATAAACCCACCCCCACCAACACACCTCCCCCAGCATGGCTCCAATTCCCAAATTGCCACCAGTTGGAGACCTAACACATGAGTTTATGGGGGGACACCTGACTCAAATCACCCACATTTCACCCAGCGCCCACAAACTGATGATCATTCACAATGTAAAAATGCAACACATCCAATCCAACTTTAAATGTCACCTTCGTTTTTCTCAATCCCAATACTGTCCAAGCATCCCCATGGTCCACGATCTCTTAACTGTAAGCTGTGAACCCAAAGAACATAAATGGCACAGAATAAACATTCACACTGCAAAACATGACATGGGAATAAGAAGGAAAGATTGAACCAATACAAGATCTATAGAAGACATGGCAAACATCAACTTCCGTAGCTGGCTCTAAGTCTGACATTTCAACCAGTGACAAAGTCTCTGGAGTTCCAATTCCACCCCTCCAGCTGGGCTTCTCATAGCTCAGGAAAAACTACTCCCTGTGCATGTCTTTGGTGGCGGTCCCATGGTTCTGGCACCTTCACTGGGTCTCTGCTGCCTATGCTTCCTCCTCACGTCTCCACCAGGCCTCTACACAGAGACTTCCAACAACCCTGCCTCACATTGCCCATGGACATTTCCAAAAAGAAACCACACTGCAAATCCAATGCCCCTCTCTTTCCTATACATGTTGTACTCCGTAGTAGAGGCGCAAAATTTGTTAATCCGGCAGGAAACAAAGCCAACTTTAAAGAGCAGGACACTCCTTCAGCACTCAGGGCCTCTTCTTTTAAAAGAGTTAGTATTCTTTCTGATGTCCCAATGCAGAACAGCTGGCCCAAGTTCATTGGTTGTAATCTCTCAAACAATTGCAGCTGAATGGGTGCTGTCTCTAGCCCAAAACTTTCATTTCCATCTGTGCCATATCCTTCTGCTCACATCAATCCATTTTTAGGCAACACAACCTTGCACAAGCTCTCGGAACTTGGGCAGAATGCAGCTAAACTCTCACACAAACTTCTTCTAACCCAGTCCAGATAAAGCTTTTCCTTCCCCTTCCAAGCCAAGCTTCAAAGATGCACAGGACATAGTTGTTTCAACTCTGACCATAATCCATAAAGCTGTCCTTACAGTACTGCAAGGCATCTCTTAGATCAAGGCATCAAGTCCTTTCACATTCTTCCTGCAAATCAGTTCTAAAAGACCAAAGCAGCAATCATGTTTCTGGTAACAACAACCCTACTCTTGGCAACAGTTTTCTATTGCAATTACCTTCACCATCCTGGCACAAAGCACAAGACCAAAGCAGTTTATAGGAGGAAAGGATTTACTTTGGCTTACAGACTCAAGGAGAAGGTCCACGATTGCAGGGAAAAAGCATGAGCAGAGAGGCTTGACATCACCCCTGCCACAGCAGGTGGCAAAGGGCAGCATGAGAGTAAACCGAACAAATGTCAAAGGGAAGCTGGCTATAACAGCCATGAGCCTTCCCCCAACAACACACCTCTTCCAGCAAGGCTCTCATTCCCCAATTGCCACCAGCTAGGAACCTAACATTCAGAACACATAAGTTCATGAGGAGTATATGATTCAAACCATCACAATGTGGAACTTGAGTTGTATGTGCCTCCTAGGTTGTTTAGCAACACCTAGACATCAGTAAATATTGCCCAAGAGTCTACATCACCCCAGTTAAGAATCACTACTGACATTAGGAGGTGGAAAGAATTAAACAGAGTAGAGGGATTTTACAATCATCTAAGGGCTCACGAGTGGTTAGTGGTCAAGAATTTCAAATAAAGTTCATGTATTTTTCCAGCCATAGTCACAAGATCAGAGCTTACAAAAACTAGGGCATGGAGTTGAAGACTGTGTAGGTAAGTTATTTTGACAGAATATAAGCCAGATAATGAAGAAAGACAGGATATGAGAAGATGATGAGGCAACAAAAGGCAGAGGGGTCAACAGACTCGACAGACAGATCCTAGACAGACGTAGGGACCTGGGAATATAGGATATATATTCTATAGAGAGAGAGAGGATATAGCTGGGAAATTAGGAGGCAATGGTCATTGGCTGAAACACTTGAAACCCAGTTACAAGTGGCAACAATGATGTATAATTATATAGTCATAACTCCATAGTCAAAGACAATCATTATTGTAACTAAATTCTGAGAAAACCTCAATTCCATGAAAACCCAGGAACTGTGTTTCCAGTGTCCCAGGATTGGAACGATTGGAGTGTAAAATTCCAATCTCCTACAGAGTTTCTGCAGGAAACATAAGCCTAGTGGCCCCTATCAAGCCAAATTCTACATTCTAGCCACTCGTTTGCTATAACCCCCATGTAAATATGGAAAGCATCAGGAATTCCAACTTTCGACAAGTCCAAAGAGCAGCATGATATTTAACTTGCTTACTTCTGAGGAAACTTTTATTTCTCTCTTTCTCTCTCTCTGTCTCTCTGTCTCTCTCTCTCTCTCTCAAAAAAGGGGGGCTATCAAGCTTGTGGAAATCAGAGCAGCTAGACAAACCTCTTATTATTAGAACAATGTCCATGACATTCAATATCCTTCAAAGAGAAAAAGAGAATCTAACCTGGTCTTTGATTTGGGCACTTTCAGCTACTTTGAAATTAGGACAAACAATCAGAAGGAAAAAATTATATAGAACAAAAGGCAAAACGAAATTGTATACTAATTTTACTTCTCAAACAGTTGAATGGAAAATATAAACAAAACAGAAGATTCCTTAAGCTCCAAGTAGTGTTCCAATTCCTCTGAAGAAAAATGTGTTTTTCTGTTGTTTTAGAATAAATCTAAAACATTATCATTTCAGCATTAAATGCTATGTGTTGCCTTGCCAAAAATAGCCACCCTGCAGATCAACCAATCCAAGTTTGTTTGAATAATCCTCAGATACAAATGGCCACTACGAAAGCTCCCTCAGTGCGCCACTGCGATTATCTATTGTTTAAAATAGATGTCCTGAGGACGTTATCTGAGTGAACAAAAGGATAAACATTTCAGCTATCAAATCCTCAGAACCGCTTAGGCAAGCAGAAATTCCTCCTGACTCCAATGCGTCCCTTCTGGAACTCTCTCCCCTATGACTGGTTCTGCTGTTGCAATGAGAGCAGGCTTGTGCGAAGGTAATGAAATTAGGGGTCTGCTTTTTATGGTCTAAGCGCTCTTCCCTTCTGAAGCAGCAGAAATACATGTGGACACCATCCAAAGCCAAGGAAAACAATTACTAACGCAATTAGTAAAGGCTAGTTCAGGGTTAGGGATAAATCGAATTTAGGAATCGAATTGATTTTCATTTCCAGGTAACTGCGTTCTGCTCACCCATGTTACTGCTCAAACAGTCCTTTCTTTGGCTCCGGAAGGTGAGGAATCACTTGAGAGTTTTCCAGTCAGTGACTAACCAACCAGTTTAGAAACCCTGCTTGTTTAAGGCCCTGCCTTCACACACCCAGAGGTGCTGCTCTCTCTTGGCTCACGAAGGTGACATACCACAGAGGATTACCGAGAAAGACAAGAGAAACCTAGTCCTATGCCACGTCCCTCTGCTGAGATCATTTCTCTTGGCTTGGTATCAGATTCCATTTAATACTGACTATTACTGAGATCTACTTTTCCCTTCACAGAAGTTCTCCAACTGTCACACTGGTGAGTCGGCCTTTTTCTGATGTCCCTAAGTGCCTGAACCACCAAGGGTTCAGATAAGAGCAGGAGCTGAGTGACTGGGTTAACTGATAAAACTGCTAATTGAAGCCCTGTTTTCAACACTCCTGGGAAGATTAACTAACAAGGCCAAAATGCAGAGCCCAGAGGAAGTTGTACTTTTAACAATGTGTACTGTTTGGTAAATAAAAGGCTTTAAGGATTTCAAAGAAAGTAATGTCAAGAAATTTCCATAGAGGATTTTTCCCTGAAGAGAAATATGCAAATGGGACTATTTAGTCAAAGCTTTCTGAGGATTTTCGTCCTTGGAAAAGATGTCCCTGGCTGGAGAGATGGCTCAGCGGTTAAGGCCCTTGCCTCCAGTGCCTAAGGCCCTGGGTTCAATTCCCCAGGATCCACATAAGCCAGACCCACAAGGTGGTGGCCCTTGTTCTCTCTCTCTCTCTCTCTCTCTCTCTCTCTCTCTCTCTCTCTCTCTCTCTCTCTCTCTCT